>JABUQX010107791.1:0-2500 GCA_015478945.1 Trachelipus rathkii
ATATATATATATATATATATCGAAGGAAGGTTGGTTCGAAAAGAAGTACCCAAGTGTTTGCAGATCCTCAGTTTAAGTTGGAGGAACTACTGAGCTATGCAGCAAACATTTACCTGCCTGGAAAATGTTTCATCTTAAACTATTCTCCCTCTACTCTTAATTCTGCATTAAACTTTCTCCAAAACATTTTTAAACCCATAACCCCATCCACAACTGTCTCCAAACTCACCACTTATTTCAAGATCCCCTTCCTCGGTCCCTCAAACCTCTCCCTAAACAACGACTTACGCCAACTTCTTAAAACTTTATATTCTTAACCTCATCTCCACCTTATTGCCAACAACCATCTCTCTCTATAGGTTCTTTTTTATCTTACAAAAAAGCACTCCCGGTCTTACTCAGGTCCTCGGTTGTTTATATCTTAAAGTGCGCAGGCTGCAATGCCTGCTACATAGGCCAGATGGGCCTCCAACTTAAACTGAGGATCTGCAAGCACTTGGGTACTTCTTTTCGAACCAATCTTCCTACAGTCACCCCTGAACACTCCTCTATTCGTAACCACACTCACAACTCTAACAACCACTCCGTTTCTCGGACTTTCAGTTCCTATGCTCAACTCCTGATGATACCGATCGTAAAATACTTGTCACTCTTTATCAAACAGTTAAACCCTTCCCTAAATACCTCCCGTTTCCCACCCCTTAATTATCTCACCTCTCTCTCTCTCTCTCTCTCTCTCTCTCTCTCTCTCTCTCTCTCTCTCTCTCTCTCTCTCTCTCTCTCTCTCTCTCTCTCTCTCTCTCTCTCTCTCTTTCTCCCTCTCCTTACTTCTCCTCTCGTCGTATCTTCCCCCTCTCCTAATGTCCTTTTATTTCTCCCTGCCTGGTTGCATCTGTATGTCGTTGTTTTATTTACTGTTTATATATATATATATATATATATATATATATATATATATATATATATATATATATATATATATATATATATATATATATATATATATGTATGTATGTAGCAAATTAATATGTACAGGTGTATGTAATGTAATAATATGTATGTAATAATAATATGCTCTTTAATATATATGAATGTATTTAATAGTAGTAATCATAATAAAAAAGAATAACGTAAAATAATAATATATGTAATAATAATAATATTCCAATGGTAAGTAATAATAATCTGTAATAATATTAATAATAATAATATTTAATGATAATAATAATAATAATAATAATATAGTAATAACAAATAAATATAAATGTATATCTTATCATGTAATAATATGTACTGCAATAATATAATAACTATGTATAATAATGCAATAATAATATATGCTATATGTAGCCAATAATATGTATAATAATAATATAACTGTATAATATATGTAATAATAATAATAATAATAATAATATGTAATAGCAATAATATTTATAATATTTATAATATCATATATAATAATAATAATAATAATAATATGTAATATGTATATAATAATAATAATAATAATAATATATAATATGTATAATATAATAATAATAATAATAATAATAACCAATAACAATAATAATAATAATAATAATAATAATATGTAATATAATATGTTTATAATAATAATATAATAATAATAATAATAATAATAATAATAATAATATGTAATAATAATATATATAATAATAATAATATGTATATGTATGTATATGTATCAATATATGTATGTAATAATAATATGTAATAATAATATATATGTAATATAATAATAATATATGTAATAATATATGTATATGTTTACTATATATATATATAACATATATAATATATAATAATAATATATATTAATAATAATATCTGCTAATAATAATAATAATAATAATAATAATATATAATATATATATATATATATATATAATATATTTATATTTTTGAGTGTGGCTGTGTGTATATCTGTGTGTATGTTTGTGTGTGTGTCTGTGTGTGTATGCTTGTGCATGTCCATATTTAGATTATTAAAAGAGTTAATAATAAAGCAGATTTTATACAAAAATATATTTTTTAACCATTTTAACTTTTTTCCTCAGTTTCCCTTGAAGAGTCTTCTGAAAAACTCGCCATAAATCTGAGCGTGAAGAAGACAAACCAAAATTTTGATTTATTTTTTGCTCTTCTCAAAAAGACATATTTTATAAAATGTTTTTTTTTCTTTTTCTTTTTTCTTTAGCGCGGTAAAACTAGCAAAGCGTCAGAGCATGGAATGGAAAACTAAATTCATAAATTAACTTACTTTCACCAATAATGGTGGGATATATATATATATATATATATATATATATATATATATATATATATATATATATATATATATATATTATATATATATATATATATATATTTTTATATAGATATATATTATATATATTTATATATATATACTATAATATATTTATATATATATATATATATATATATATATATATATACTATATATATATATATATAT
>JABUQX010107791.1:7500-15000 GCA_015478945.1 Trachelipus rathkii
TGTGATTTTTTATTTATTTATTTATTTATGTGTTTGTTTCTTTTGCCGCCCGTCCCTTTTGAATAAGGGCATTGCCCGTGAGTGCTGTGATCTTGGTAAAAAAAATAAAATAAAAAAATAAATCTCTCTATCACCAGCATAATATCTATATATATAATAATATATTATATATATATCTATATATATATATATATATATTATATATTATATATATATTATAATATATAATATTATATATATATATGGCTATTTATAAGATGTTGACTCCCAGGAACGAAAATCAATAAAAAATGTTACGTAATTTAAATGATTTGAGGTTAAATACCCTTTAGTAAATACTGGATTTTCAATTGTAATTTAATTAATATTAAGAAAAATTAAAAAGAAATTGAGTCATATATTTTTTTTGGGCTTCACACCTATAGTCTTATAAAAATGAGTAGCTTGCCGTGCTTACGGCTATTATTTATTTCAGTTTAAATTTGATGAATGTATACGTAAAGTTTGTAGAAACACCTTGACAATAATAAATTGATATTTTATATTTTTTATATATTTTATGTTTTGATCCGGGGTGGGGCTTCCGCCCCCCCTCTATATCATCCCCCCCGTCCCCGCAGAGCGGGGTGCCCCGCCCGCTCGCGGTCGGGGGGGAGTTTTTTTTAATAAAAATACCCATTAAATTTATAATAATAATCGAAAATCAAATAATACAAATGAAAGAGCTAGAAAAAAAATTAAAATCCTATTAAATAATAATAATATTATTATTATAATAATAATAATATAATAATAATAATATATAATAAATAATAATAATAATAATAATATAAAATAATAAAAAATCTTTGTTAATTTCTAAAAAAATGGAAGTAACGATAATAAAAAAGAAAAATTGCAGCAATAAAGAAAAGGCCCGAAATTCGTTGTTTTTCTATCGAAAATTTCCGCCCGTATAATGGAGTCAACATCTATAATGTCCTATATAAATATATATATATATATATATTAATATATATATATATATATACTATAGTATATATATATAATACTCTTTATATATAAAAAAATATATATGTGTGTTTGTGTGTGTATATATATATATATATATATATATATATATATATATAATAATATATATATATATCATATATATATATATTATATATATTATAGTCTATATATATATACTATTATATATATATCTATATATATATATATAATATTATATTATATATATATGAAAGTATGCCATAGGTGTGTGTTCGTGTATGAGCGTGAATGTGTATAGAAGTATATTTGGTTAAATTGGTATGTATCAAAAAATTACCTTGCACACAATTACTAATTTTCACACAAAAAATAGAAAGGTTGAAAAATGAGCTTCGCACCAAAAACTAAACTCAAGAAAAGAATACGGTTCCAAAAATCTTAAGAATTGATCAAAGTTGCCGCAACACAACCAAACTACATAATACTCTGGAAAAAAAGAAGAAATCTAATTTTAAGTTAAAAGAGAAACCAAGGGAATATACCTCAGACAACTGAAGAGGTTCGATTGGAACGAAAAAGCTCTTGTCATTCACTTTTATTTTAACGTGTTGTGTTACATATCCAATTAACAAGAGAAAAATGTTTCTCATAGTTTTAAATATATTGACCTTTTATTTGCAAAATTGATTTTTTAATTCGAAAATAATATGTGCAATAATTAAATAAAACAGTTTTAATTAGTACATCGTTTGATTAACCAAGATTGATATATATATAATATAATATATATATAATATATTATATTATATATTATATATATATTGTATATATATAGTATATATATATATAGTATATTATATATATATTATATAATATTATTATATATATATATATATATATATATATTTTTTTTTTTGCTCGCCATATTTCATTAGATTGGTCAAGCTGGAACCCTATTAAGTCGTCGTCATTTTCCCTAGTTTAACGATCCATAACACCTTCCAAAAGATTATCCCATATCTTATCCGAATCTTCCACTTTAGCAGTAACTCTATTTTCTCGTTTCTCCGCAAGAAGTGAATATTCGTAATAATATTTGAGTTTGGTGTTGTAATATTCAGGACTATTAATAATTAAAGTATTACTTTATTTAGTTTTTATTTATTTTTAACTGACAGAATATTCATTCTCCATCCAAACCTTCCTTTGAAGTTTGAAATATGTATGCGCCAGGGCCCGCCCATGGTATTGATTTTTCAGCCCAGTGTGGCCGGCTTCTTTGTGAGTTATGGTGCAGTCTGACACTGACACAAACATATATATATTACGAATATAATATTATATATATATATATATACTCTATACTATATATATATCTATATATATATATATACTATATATATATATATAATTTATATAAATATATATATATATATATATATATATATATATATATTATAAACAAATCCAAGGTTTTGAAAGAAGGATTTTATTATATGGAACGAAAAATCAAAAGCGATTTAAGCAAAATTTAAATTTATTGCAAATTGTTTTGGTGGAAAACATTGCAAAGCGTTGCACCAAAATTGTTATGATAAGAGCAAGTTTTCCCCCTCCTTATTTCCAGGAGTTTTTGGCATTATTTTTTTTTTTTCATTTCTCTATTTCTTTCATTTCATTTTCTTTTCATTTCGCATTTTCATTTATTTCGGTTTCATTTTTCTCTATTATTGTTTTCAGCTTTTTTTTAGTTCTTACTTTATTATTTTTTTTATTACTTTTCTTGTTTTAATTTTCAAATGGTCTTTATGTTTATATGCTTTATTTCCCTTTTCTGTTTCTGTTTTGGTTTTTCTATTTTTTTTTTTATTTCATATTTTTTTTTTATTTATCTGATCTATTTTACTTGTATTTTTATTTCAATTTTTATTGTTTCTTTTATGTTTATCAAAGGATTATCCTAGATTACGTTTATTAGATCTATTTATTATTATTATTATTATTATTTTTTTTTTTTTTTTTTTTTTTTTTTTTTTTTTTTTTTTTTTTTTTTTTTTTTTTTTTTTTTTTTTTTTTTTTTTTTTTTTTTTTTTTTTTTTTTATTATTATTATTATTATTATTATTATTATTATTATTATTATTATTATTATTATTATTATTATTATTATTATTATTATTATTATTATTTTTATTATTATTATCATTTGTATTATTTTTCTTTTTATTATTTTATTATTATTATTATTATTATTATTATTATTATTATTATTATTTATTATTTATTGTATTTATTTTTTATTTATTGTTATTGTTATTGTTGTTATTATTATTATTATTATTATTATTATTATTATTATTATTATTAATTATTATTTATTATTATTATTATTATTATTATTATTATTATTATTATTTTTTTTTTATTATTTTATTATTATTATTATTATTATTATTTTATTATTATTAAAAATATTTTATTATTATTATTTTATTATTTTCATTTATTCTAATTTTAATTAGTCTGATTAATTTTTCATTATTTATTTTTATTATTATTATTATTGTTGTTGTTGTTTCATTTCTACTAATATGTCAAATTGAACCATAAGATAATGCAAAGCAAAACTTTTCGTATTTTATTATTTATTATTCAACTTTTTTTTATAGGTCTCTAAATATATATATATATATATATATATATTATATATATATATATATATATATTATATATAGATATATTATATATATTATAGTTATATATATATATATTATATATATATATATCGATAATATTATATATATATATATATATGATAGTATATATATATATATAGTTGGGGTTGGCTGCCCACTAGACACCTATCTCTTTGCTAAGGAATGCTTAATGCATGCCCTCGGAGATGGTTCGTGATCGCCGTAAACGTCCGTCTAATTTTTGGCGAAATTGTATGAATCGTAATGGGTACATTGGAATGTCAGAGGAATAGATGTTGAGGAAAGAGAAGAGAGGTTGATGGATGTATTTAAGAAAGGGCGAATTGATTTTTGCAGTCGCTGTGACGGAAGCAAAGATGAAAGGAAAACGGTGGAAAAATGAGTGGTGTGGTGTGAAATGTGTTGTGCTGGTGTGGAAAGAATGAGAGGGGGAGAGAAGGAGGTGCAATTTTGATGAATGACTTGTGGTATAGAGCTATGGTAGACTTTGTGTTGTGAGTCCCCCTAAACGAAAAAAAAAATATTTCCCCTAATAGTTAAACTTAAGTTTGAAAAGGTTAAAGTGTTATGTGGGGTTGTGACGTATGGTCCATCTGAAGGAAGAAACGTTGAAGAGAGTACGATTTTTTTTGGGATAATCTGAAATGATGTTTTGGATGGGTGAGTAGAAGTTCAGATTGATTAGTGTTCTGGGGGACCTGAATGGGTTGGATCAAGGTGATCAAAAAAGGAAATGGGATAATAGGTAGTTTTTGGAGTGTCGTGAAGAAAATGGCAGAATGGAAGGAATTGTATTCGATTCTGTGAGGAGAGAGTATGGTGTGTCAGCAATAGCTTTTCTTTTCAAACAAGAGTATCCATAAGTAATTATGAGTTGGTGTAGGTAGAGATGGATCGAAGTGAAAAGTATCGATTGATTTTGTGTTGGTTGAAGAAGGAGATGTTTGAAGTATGCTTTAGATGTTTAATCGTGAGGGGTCTTAGGAATTGGGAATTATCGGCTCATTATGTTTGTTCATAATGTAAAAATTAGTTGTGTGGGCTTGGATGGAGAGGAAGGTGATGAGGAAGGAAGTGGGTAAAAATTAAGAGTGAGCAAGTTAAGTGACAAGGTAATAGGATAAGTATATAAGAACGACTCGCAAGTAAAATATCAGGCCTGAATGTGAACGAAGTTGAAACTGAACAAATCTGGGAGCAAATGTTGGATCAAGAAATTTGCTTAGCAGTGTAAAAGACGTTATGGATGTGGCTATAGGCTTAGGAAGTAAGACTGTTAACTAGTGAGTGGTGGAAGGCAGAGGTGAAGCAAGCGGTTTAAAAATAAAAAAGAAGCGTGGTTGAATGTTACTAAAAGCAAATGATGAAGTTTCAAAAAGAAAGATGCTTGGACGCGGTGAGAGGAAAAAAGAAAATTATAATGGGGGATAACCGTAGGAGAAACAGAGGTAAATGAACAGTTTGGAAAGGGGATGAATAGGACTTAAACAAGGGAATAGGAGAGCTCGTTTCTGGAGGAAACGCGAAAAGGTTTAAGAAATGAGAATAAGGGGAACTGCTTAGAATAATGAATAGGGATGCTGCTTGTGTGGTTGAATGAAATGGATGTGAGGGGAGTGGTGGAAAGTAAATTCAGAAAATTGCACTTATATTGGCAGTAATGACAGGAGTGGAATATGTGGAATGTGGTTGTGGTTTGATGGTGCAAGAAGGGAATAAGGTATTTTGGGGGAGAAGGTTTATTAAGCAAGGACGCGAGGTAATGGGTAGTAGTAGGCAGAAAAAGTTTGAAAAATGGTACATCTGACAGGTATAGATGAAATTACTGCTGAATGATCATGAACGGAGGCAAGATGGTGCAAATGATTGGATTTAGAGAAGTTTGTAGTAATAAAGCGTTTATAGAGAGTATAAGTTCCAAGGGATTGGAGGAAGAGCAGTAATTAGTACCCTTATATAGCGGTAAAGGGAGAAGGTAGGGGAACTGTAGAATTATATTAGGGAATAAGTTTTATTGGGTGTTGTAGGGAAGATATATGCCTGGTATTTTGGTCGAAAGAGTTGGTCGAGTGACTGAAAGAAGTGACTGATCTGGTGAAGAACAAGGGTGCGTTTATAAGAGTGGTAAAGGATGTGTGGATCAAATCTTTACATTGAAACAAATGATTGAGAAAATGAGGAGTAAAAGGCGAATAAAATTGTATTCGGTTTTAAAGGATTTGCAAACAGGCGGCAATGATAGGGTTAATAGGACCAAAGAGCTCTATTGACAGGTGTTAGTGATTATTAATGTTTGGGTGGTAGGCGCTTCTGAATAGAATCAAAAAGTGTGTAATGAGGAATATGAGGTTGTGTGAGGTAAAAAAAATTGTGTCAAAGGTGATTGGTTTAGTTATTAATAGGCGGAGTGAGGGACAGGGTTTGTTATGTCTCCTTGGTTATTCAAATTGTATATTGGATGGGGTTATGAAAGAATTAGAGGGGGGGGGTGGCAAGGAAATGGTGTTAGAATTATGGAGAATGGACGATGAGTGGAGTGGGTGCCCTATTATTATAAGTGCGGAAGTCATATGGTTTCTGGTGGTGAATTCTGAAGAGAAGTTTTGAGAAAGATTGGTAGAAGAGATTTGGGGCGAGTTTATGTAAAAGGCGGGGCCTGAAAAGTAAACGAGTAGATAAAGTAAATGTTATGGTTGTTGAGTGGAGGATAAGCTTCAAGTGCTAGTTATGTTAGATGTGAGCGCGCTGGAACAAGTGTCTGGAGTTTATATATTTTGGGGTTATGTGTTGGATTCGAGAAGGGGAACGGCTGATGCAGAAGTGTAGTAGGAAGTGTCGAATGTAGGATAGGTGGCTGGTTGCCAATTTAAATCGATTGGTGAATGTAAAGAACTAAAGTCTGGAGAGTCGGCGCTAGGGTCTTGCCATGAGGGTTGTTTGTTACCTGTGTTATTGTATAGTAGCGGGACTATGGTCTGGAATAAGAAGTATAATCTAAAGTTCAATGTGTTCACATGGACAATCTTAGGGGCATGCTAGGTGTGAGAAGAATTAATAAATGAGGAATGAACATATTAGAGAGTTGTGTTGTGTGAAGCAAGGGGTAAACGAGAGAATAAATAAAAAAGTATGTTTGAGGATGGTTTTGGTCATGTGGAAAAGGATGAATGATAATCGGTTGGTTAAGCGAATGTCATAGTGGTGAGTGTGTTTCTTGAACGCGACCGGTTGGAGAGACTGAGGGCAAAAAGTGATTGAGTCGTAAGGAATGGTTTGCAAGAGAGAAATGTGAGTTTTGCAGGCGACGAAGCCAAGGTGCATGATATGGAAGAGAATAGCGGGGTGTTGTTAAGGGGGTATGGTCTGTGGCCACCTGGGCCCAAGAGGGAATGAACGCACTACACTTGACGACTTACCATATGTGTGAATCCGTCGCGGTCCGCCATGAGCTCTCTAGGGAAGGGTGGATTTTCTGATTTGCGACGAAGTTTCTTACTAATTAATGGGTAAGAGGGCGGGGGCTGGGTAAAGGGGGCTTTTTCTTTTTTCGACATTTCTCATTTTTCGCTAACTGCTACTGCTTTTTTCTTTTCCGATGTCTTGTGCGTACCTTACTCCCAATCTTTGGGAAAAAAAGGTAACCCGATAAAGGAAATAAAAGAAGAAAGAAATATATACGTATATATATATATGATATATTTAAAGATAATATAAATAAATATAATTTATATATTTCTCTTCTGATATAAATTTAATTTTCTTAAAACTTTCATGATTAAAAATAAAAATCT
>JABUQX010107791.1:20000-24440 GCA_015478945.1 Trachelipus rathkii
CTGTTAAATTATTTTTTTTAATTGAATTTTTTTATATCTCATGTAAGGAAAAATGAAATGC
The DNA here is from genome assembly GCA_015478945.1 of Trachelipus rathkii. NCBI lineage: Eukaryota > Metazoa > Arthropoda > Malacostraca > Isopoda > Trachelipodidae > Trachelipus > Trachelipus rathkii. Next base: position 20,062 of record JABUQX010107791.1, read on the forward strand.
TAGAAAAAAAAACAGCAACATAAACATGTTGCAAATTTTTTCGTTTTTAGACGGCAAAAAAAAAAAAAAAATTATTCTCATATTTAGAAAGTATCTAGCTAGTTCATAATAAATCGAGGTATTTTTATGTAGCATATATAATATATATATATTTAATATATATATATAGCTTACTTTATATATATATATATATATATATATTATATTTATATATAATATATATATATATATATATATTAATACTAATATATTATATATATATATAATATATTATATAATATAATAATATATGTATATAATAAATATATATATGGGGTTGTTCAAGCAAGACCTTTTATTGATTAAATAAGCTCAAGTTTCAAAAGACATGTGTCGAAGTACAGTCGGACTTGAAAAACTTGTTTTCTGATGCTTCTTTTTTGGGGGAAGGCCGGATCGGACCTAGTGTAGAGCCTAACTGTACATTGTCTAACGGGTCCGACGCTGTTTGTCGACGGAAATATTTGGTTCGAGTCCTGGGCGCGAAGTCGAATTTTTTTTCAGTCTTATTATTGCAAATTTGTCGTACCAAGCATGTTGTGCGCCTTTTGGCGTCCGATCCTTTGACTTTGGTCTGTTTTTGCTTCTGTAACCCATGAGCACTTCCCTGAAGAATGCCAGAGTAGCCAAAGGGGTTCCAACCGCACCCGTTCTGTGGCATTTTAAATAAGTATGGAGTTTGCAAAAAACGTGATATCGAAGCCAGGAGATTTGAAAACATTCGAGATGCCGCTTCGTTTTAGAGGGAAAGGGTCGGATCGGGCTAGTGGAGAGCCTTTTCCTTGAAATATGTCCTAACTGGCGACGCTGTTGTCGCATGGTTCGAGTCCTGGCGCGGGTGAAATGGCGCGAGTGAAATTTTTTTTTCGTCTTATTAATGCAAATTTTTCCGCAACCAGCATGTTGTGCGCATGTCGTCGGATCCTTGTTGACTTGGTCTGTTGTCTTTCAATGTAACCCATGAGAACCCTGAAGAATGCCGGAGTAGCCCCAGAAGGGGTTCCAACCACCCTTCTGTGGATTTAACTAGTTCGAGTTTCAAAGGAGTGATATCGAAGCAGGAGAATTGTGAAAACTTCCGAGATGCATTCTTTTTTGGGGGAGGCCGGATCCAGACTAGTGGTAGAGGCTCTGAACATTAATATCCGGCGACGAAAGCTGTTTGTCGATGTTCGTAAGGCCCCATGTGGCCAGCGAAGGTGAAATTTTTTTTTCGTCTTTATTATTGCTAATTTGCGGCAACAAACATTTTTTCGTTTCTACGGCGTTCCTTGAGGACTTTGGTAGGTTGCTCCTGTAACCCATGAGCACCTCTGAAGAATGGCCGTGTAGCCCCAGAAGGGGGTTCCAACCACCCTTCTGTGGATTTATAAATGATAGTATTGAGGCGTTTCAAAGCGGTGTATCAAAGCAAGGAGCTTTGGAAAGCTCCAAGATGAGCTTTTTTTTGAGCCGCGCGGATTGAGCTGTGGTCAGAGCCTACTGTACATTGTCTAAAGGCGACGCTGTTGTCGATGTTTTCGGAGTTTCCTGTGGCGTGAGTAAATTTTTTTCGTCTTATTATTTTGCAAATTTGTGGCAACAAGCATGTTGTGCGCATATCGGCGTTATTTGACTATGGTCGGTTTTTGCTCTGGTAACCCCAGGAGCAACCCGCAGTAGAATGCCGTGTGGCCCCAGAAGGGGTTGCAGTTCCAACCAACCTTCTGTGGATTTAAAAAAAATATCGTATCGGTTTCAAAACGGCAGTGATATCGGCAAGAAGATAGAATTCTGAAAACGCCTCCGAGATGCCTTCTTTTTTGGGAGGTGGATCGGACTAGTGGGTAAGAGCCTAATGTAACATTGTCTAAAAGGTCGACGTGTTGCCTGTTGTCGGTATGTTTGAGTTGCCCTGGCGCGAGTGACATTTTTTTCTTCGTCTTAGTTATTGCAAAATTTTATCGCAAACAGGAATGATGTTCCGCCCCATGCGGCCGTGGCCTTGACTTTGGTTGGTTGCTCCTGTAAACACTGGGAGCAGGCAAACTACGCAGAATGCGTGTAGCCCGCAGTAGGGAGTTAACAAGCAACCCCTGCCTAATGAATTTACATAAGTACCTGTTTCAAGCAGTGATTTCGAAGCAGGAGAACTTGAAAACTGTTCCGAGATACCTTCTTTTCTGGAGTTGCAGATCGGACTAGTGGTAGAGATTCCTGTACATGTCTAACGGCGAAGCTGTTGTCGATGGTTCGAGGTCCTGGCGCGAGTGAAATTTTTTCATCGTCTTATTATGTAGCAAATTTATCCGCAACAAGGCATCTTGTGCCCCATGTCGCGTGGCTTGACTTTCGGTTGGTTGCTCTGTTAACCCAGGAGCAACCCATCAAAATGCCGTGTAGCCCAGCAGAAGTTCTATTATCTGTCTTTAACTCTGTACCTCTTATTCCCTGACCATAGTCCTCTCAAACTAACTATAGCATTAGCACCGGTAATAGCATATGTCATTGTAGACCAGACCCTAAGCACACTCAAGACTTATTCCCTTTGCATCCACTAAGGATTTTATTGGCACCGGCCATCTTCCTTCCATTCACAACTTCCATCTAAATTCTGCATCATCCGTTTCCCTTTTCATCCACCATATATCCTAAAAATTTAGAACTTAGACATTTGTTCCAGCTGCTCACATTCTAACATAACTTTAAACAGAGAACTATCCTCACTCAGAAAGATAACAACTTACTCTTATTCTACGTTTACTTTCAATCCCTCCTTTTACACACCTGGCCAAATCTCTCTACTCTACTAATCCCCTCATAGGTATTTCAGATTCGCCACACTAAACTAAAATCCTCCGCATATCATAGGTAAGGGCACCCTCCACTCTCTTTCACTCTCCATCATTCTACACCATCCCTTGCTACCTCACCCAACCTCTGATTCTTTCATAAGTCAATCCATATACTATATATAATATCATATAATATATATTATATATATATATATATATAATATATATATTATTATATATATATATATATATATATATATACTATATATATAGATATATATATACTATATATATATATCTATAATATATATATATATATATATAATATATATAGGTATATTATATTTATAATTTTATATATGATATATATATATATATATATATATATATATATATATATTATATATATAATATATATTATATATATATATAGCTATATATATATATTATATATATCTATATTTATATATATTATATATATGTATTATATATATATATATATATATATATTATATATAATTCTTTTTTTTCAATTGGAACAATTCAAGCCTTCTGAAATATTTCTTTTTACAACCCCCAAAAGAAAAATAAATTATTATTTTTCTTTCCGGCTCCGGTTCCAACTCCGACTACAGGAACAGTTTCTGCACTGTTTTGAGAATTTGTGCAGTACTACTTTCTTGGCAATAAATTTTTCACGTACAAAAATATTTTTTGAAAAATATTTAATGCCCAGAATCCGGTTCCGTTTTATATACTCCGGCTGCTGCTCCAGATCGGCGCTGGATCCGACTAAGGTTTTTCTGCACTATTTGAAAATTTGTTTTAGCACGTCCTTCTGGCATAAACTTTTCAGCCAAAAAAAAAATGATTAAGTAGTAACAAAATTATACCAGCCTATACCGGCTCCGTTTCCAGACTCCGGATACCGGAATCGCCGGTAATGTCCAACTACAAGGTTTTCTGCACACTTGTTTTGAACATATGGGTTTTTCAAGCCGCGTCTTCTTGCGGCAATTAAATTTTTCACTTTTACAAAATATTTCTTGGAAAAATTTATGAAACAGAATCGCGGTTCTAACTCCGGCTCCGGTTCGACCATTCCGGATCCGGATGCCGACCTAAAGGGGTTTTTTTTGACTATTTTTTTGAAAAAACTTATTTTTTTTAGTGCACAGACCAAGAGTTGAGTCTTCTGGCAACTCCATTTTTTTCCAAGCGTAAAAATATTTTCTTGAAAAAATATTTCATATAAGCCAAGATTGCGCTCCGCTCCGGAAGATCCGGGATCCTGCTCGGCATCCGGATCCACGCCAATTTTTAATAAAAGTTCTTCCTCACTAATTTAAAAATTGTTTAAGGCACATCTTCTTTCAATGAATTTTTCACCTAAAAAAATCATTATTTCCTTCAAAAAAAAAAAATCATACCCAGGACCGGCTCCCGGGTTTTCTTATCCGGATCCGGCGCTCCGTGATCTGAACTAAGGTTTCTGCTACTAATTTGAAAAATTTGAGTTTAAACACGCGTTCATCTGGCAATACATTTATTCGCCTAAAAAAATAT
>JABUQX010107792.1:12500-17422 GCA_015478945.1 Trachelipus rathkii
TAGTTTAATTATGTTCATCACGATGTACAAAACGAGATGCTGGAAATTTTTGCCAATCAAATATAAAACAACATAATTGAAATTGTCAAGATTGGCAAGTACCTCTCTATAATCGTGGATGAAATTCCAGATGTAACAAATCATGAACAGTTGGCTATCTTATTGATGTATGTAGCTGATGATTTGAAAATTGAAGAAAGATTTTTGGTTTTTATAAAACAGACCTTACAGATGGAGAATCATTGAATCGCCTACTCCGGTCTGTGCTGAATGAAGTAGGTTCAGAAACCTCTAATATAGTGATCCAATGATATGTCGGCGCAGCAAATATATCATATATAAATGCGTAGCAGCAAGATTAAAAGAAAATAATCCGAACGCAATGTGTGCGCACTGCTACATACATTCTTAAAATCTTGTTCTTGTGAATTTATCGAAACGTATTTCCATAGTTCTCAATGTTTTCATTGTGGTTCAGCAGCTTTATTGTTTCATTGAAGCCTTGCCGAAATGCCATAGAATATTTATAAAGATAAATGAAGGGGCTATCGGTGAAAGTAATAAAGCAGAATCTAGGACAAACTTGTCCCTCAAGGCACTGAGTAATACTAGATGTAGCAGGCGATATAAAAGTCTTCGAGCTGTTGAACAGCATCTGCTAGAAACAATACAGATTCTGGAAGATATTGAAGTGAATGGCCCAAGGGTTGGTGGTGAAGCTCATGGGTTGATCTTGTGAGTTAAAAAAATGGAATTTGTATTTGGGCTGAATATGATGAAACAAGTATTTGAAAGAACAAATATTCTTCAAAAATACATTCAGAATCACGATATTTTAATTCATGAAGTTGTTGATGTTGCTAAGCGGATTTAGAGAACTCTTTCTTCACCTCGTGACCTTTGCTTAAAAACAACATACTATCCATTTCTTGACAATACTGTTGAAATGTTGTTGTCGCGCGTCGACAAAAATTAGTTGACATTGCTGTGTCACATGGAAACTGCACTAACTGCTACATTTAAACGTGACTCTATCGCCAAGAAAGAGTACAAGGAAGCTTGTTTTGTTATACCCAGCAAAAAAAATTTACTGGTTCCAGCACATTTTCCAACGGGATCCAGCTGGACCAGTGCAATGCTTTCCAGTGGGAACCAGTTCAATTTCGCACTGGACCTTGTTGTGTTTTAAGATCAGATTTTTTTCAAATCCAGTCGTAATTTTCCAGCTGGGTCGTACTGGGATTATCCAGCAGAACCAGTACGAACCCGCATTATTTCCAGCTGGATCCAGTCGAATTTCTTACCTTTTCCTACACTATTTCCAGTCGTAATTTTCCAGCTGGGTCTTCCTGGAATTATCTAGCAGAACCAGTACGAACCCGCATTATTTCCAGCTGGATCCAGTTGAATTCCTTACCTATTCCTGCACTGTTACCAGTCGTAATTTTCCAGCTGGGTCATCCTGGAATTATCTAGCAGAACCAGTACGGACCCGCATTATTTCCAGCTGGATCCAGTCGAATTTCTTACCTTATCCAGCACTGTCACCAGTTGGGTCATACTGGAATTATCCAGCATAACCAGTATGAAATTGCTTTATTTCCAGGGCATCCAGTTGTACTTTGAACCATTTCCTATATACGAAATCCAGTCGTAATTTTCAGTAAAGAGTCGATGAACTTAATTAATTAAAACTAACCATAACCAGTACAAAACCCCCTACAAACCACACAATATTTTTTTGATAAAACATATATATATATATATATATATATATATATATATATATATATATATATATATATATATATATATATATATATATATATATATATATATATATATGTATTCTTTACTATATATATATTTATCAACATTTATGTACATTCTATATATATATATATATATATATATATTAGCAGGGATTTTATGGTGAGCTAGTAGTTTCAAGTTCGTCGACCCTTTTGAAAATTACGAATGGATTTCGTATAGGAAATGGTTCAAAGTGCAACTGGATACCCTAGAAATAAACCAATATCATACTGGTTATGAAGGATAAATCCTAGTTCGCACCACTGGAAATTACGATTGTGAGAGTGTGGTAGAGAAAGCGAGTCGAGGATACCTTGTCTACTGTAAGAATGCTGATGATTTGGTTTTGTGCAGCGAATCAGAAGAAAGCTTGAGAAGATTGTTTAAGGGATTTGGCAGGGTGTGTAAACAGAGAGGTATATGAAAGTAAATGTGGAGAAGAATAAGGTGATGGAGGTGAGTGATGGGAACACTTCGTATCATATTATGTTGGATGATGAACAATTGGAACAAGGATGTGAATTAAATATTTGGGATAAATGTTGGATGATAAGGGCACGGATGATGCAGAATGTGTATAGGAAAGTGGCAGGATGGTGGGTGATGCAATTAGATTCTTGGTAAATGCAAAAGGAGTGTTTTGAATGCAATAGAGTTCTGCATGAAGGTATGTTGGTGCGGCTGTTTTGTACAGTAGTGTAACTTTCGAATCCGAAGTATAGATCTAGGGTGCTAGCAGTGCAAATGGTTAACCTCATGGGCGTATTATATAGGTGTAAAAAGAACTGATAAAAAAAAGAAAAGTTATAAGGAAGTTGTGTGATGTGAAGGAGGAGGAAAATGAGAGAATAAATAGAAGTTTATTAACATGGTTTGATCATGAGGAAAGAGTGAATGGAGGTTGGCTGGCTGGCTAAGCCAATGCATAGTGTTGAATGAATAACAAATCGACTGGTTGGAAGACTGAAGAAAAGGTTGATTGATTTAGTAAAATATTGTCAGAAAGAATGGAATGTGAATGTGGTTGAAACAAGAGGATTGTTACTTTTGTGAAGGTGTATGGTTGCGGCCATCGCCTAGTGGATGAACCACAGTGAATGCCTGTTGCGTTGTTATGAAAACCTACGGTGGATTATTTTTATGAATGCAAAGCATTCTCACCAATAAAAGTTTATTGAGGGGATGGTGATGGAATGAATGTCTAATGAAGAGGAATGCGAGTTTGGCAGAGGCGAGAAGAATGGTGCATAACAGGAGTGAATGGCGGGGTTTTGTAAGAGGGCATGTCTGGGACCAACTCGGTCCAAGGGATGAACCTTACATTGACGAGATACCACAGTGAAGGTCCGTCGCGGCCCCATGAAGCCTGATGGATTTTTAAGATAGAAATTTTCTCACTAGATGGATATAAAGGGAACGGAAAGATGGCTTTGTTTTTAGACTTGACATGTTCATTCTACTACTTTTCTGTTCATGTGTATGCTACGCACCTCACCCCCATTATATTAGTAGGAGAAAATAATAATAATAATAATAATAATAATAATAATAATAATAATAATAATAATAATAATAATAATAATAATAATAATAATAATAATAATAATAATAATAATAATAACATTTATATAGGAAATTATTATGAATAGGCCAAAAAATATGAAACATTTATATAATTTAATTAAATTATAAATTAAACTGAGTTATATATATATATATATATATATATATATATATATATATATATATATATATATATATATATATATATATATATATATATATATATATATATATATGTAAACAATATATAATATATATATATATATATATATATATATATATATATATATATATATATATAATATTATATATATTAAAACTATATATATATATATATATATATATAAAAATATATATATATTTATATGTATAAATTTACTCTAGCTATATATGTAAGTATTTAAAGCCTCCTCTCTATCAATAGTAATAATTTAATTTTAATTTTAAATGCTCTTTTCAACAATGCTTAAATTTATGCTCCACTAGTTCTCAAAATGGCCCGGGGTGAAGCCCGACCCGCGAGGAACAATCAAGCCCCGCATTAAGTGCATCTTTAAGACACACTTTTAATTAAATTAAACATTCACAATATTTTCACTAAGAAACTATAGTTACAAAACACACTAGTCGCACTATATTTTCTTTATCAGATTTCACTTGTCGCTTCGAATTCAAATCTTGGTATGATGAGCAAGCTAAGTCTTGGCCCTTGGGACTTAGTTGAAAACCCTTGTCCTACACGATTAAAATCTGCCCAGAAAATATGCTCGATCTTGTGTCTTCATTCTGAATTTTCATTTACTGGACCATTATCATTGACCTGCAACGGAAAATATATATATATATATATATATATATATATATATATATATATATATATATATATATATATATATATATATATATATATATACTATATATATATATATATATGTATATATATATATATATATATATATATATATATATATATATATATATATCTCTATATATATATATATATATATATATATCTTTCTTACTTTATCTGCCTTCTATTTTCCAAGAATGGGGTAAGGTGCATGGCAGAGCATCAGAAAAGCAGTGGGAGAGAACATGATATGAAAAAAGCTGTACCAGCCTCAGTACCAAGTGGTAATTTGAGAACTCATCACGTGGAGTGAATCCACCTAAGCTTCAGCCGGGTTGCATTGGACCTCCACTTTGTAACAAGTGAGATCGTCAAAGATGGGGTTTCGTTCATCAGCACCACACACCACACACCACTGGCTGGGGCCAGATGGGTCTCATTATTTTAACCACCCTCCCCAATCACTACCCCGCCATTCACTCCTGTTAGCACCTTTCTTCCCACTTTACCTCTGCTGCTGTAGACTCAGAGAAACCCTATATCTCTCTACCTTCTCTCAGTATTCAGCTAAATATAAACTAAACGCGAAATAGCCTTAGACGCAGACGCGGTATGATTGTTGTTGTTATTCACGTGGAAAAACTCTGTGTGTGTCCTTTACGTACACTACACTTACTTTTACCTACCACTAAAAAAA
>JABUQX010107793.1:0-35878 GCA_015478945.1 Trachelipus rathkii
GAAGAGAAGAGAGAGTTAGTGTACGAATAAATTTTATTAAAAATAAAAAATATATCATGTCAATGGCTTCCGTTCAACTATCACTGTGACTTTTTCATTCTGTTGATTCATGACCAACTGCCTTCAAAACTTATTTTTCATGAATCTTTTACATATTTATCATTGTTTCTTTAAATCTGAAACAGAAGCTTTGATTATAGCAGCTTCTTTTATTTGATGTTATCTTTCTTCCTGCAAACCATCACATGTAGTCTGCAAGATGATGAATTCTCCATCTCAGACACTCAGCTATATTAATAAACGCAAAATATTTCATGACTTAATCTTTATAATATCTCTGAGTATCTATCATGAGGTTCTTACATTCATTCAAATTGGTAAATTCCTACTTCTTTTATCTCTATAATCTTTCATACAATTGGTAGTTCTCATTAAACTTTTATTCATTATCCATCAATCATTAGGAATCAATCATTACAAGCTTGAAAGACTCACAATCCTTTCATATATTTTGACAAATGAATGTGTATGTGATAATACTTTTAAAGAATTTAGATAAATAAAACCTACTAAATTGATAGTTTCTTCATTCCTCATTTTTAGAAGAAAGTAAGTAAAGTCATGGAGTTTTGTTTTCTCAAAATTTCTATATAGCCCATATATATTACAAACCTATATATAAACAGTATATTATATATATAATTATATATACATAACAGATCAATATTTTGTGAGAGTTAAATTTTCTACTGTGATTATGTTACTTGAATGTATTAATATTATACTATATCATCATTCCATAAAAGGTTAAATGTATGAATGATATAAGTTACTATATTAAGGTGTAGTTATGGATCGAAGTTCTTCAAGATAGAGCAATTATTGACTAAAGAGTAGCCTTTAAGCTATTTCAACTTGCTTGGGAATCTATGTGAAATGACATCTAGATCATGTCTAGTAAACGTGTATTGTTGGACCACTAACACGATGACTATTCTTAGAAAGAGATAACAGGACATATACATCATCTGAGATGTGCTTCGAATCTCCATAGAGCTCTCTGACTATACACTGCAAGGATTGCCTGCTGTTGAAGCTGTTATTGTGGCTATCTTAGAGCCGTACCTTCTCTTTAAAACTTGCTCATCGCTCTCGCTCACACTCGAGATGTTGTCCTAAGCACTTTATAATGATAATTCGTAAGTTGGACGGATCATACTGGTCTGAATATATTCTGCAATATACTAATCTTTAGAGACCAATGGTGAGTCCTTTCAAAAGCATCCATGTTGAAATAATATTCTAGTAACCGTACTGTATTTAAGCTAGTATATCATTGTAATACGGTTATAACATGCTTTTAACTAAAGCAAGTGTCTGAGATCAGATATTTTTAAATCCTTCTAATGCACACTTCTTGAATAAATAACAATTTTTAATTATGTGACATAGCCTCTCTAACTTTAACTTGACACTCTTTTCAAAAACTTTTCAACACTTGCTTGCGGCATAAATCACACGAACCTGAACCTCCTAAAGAGTATTAAAATAATTGACCTACGTATGGTAATATTTGATCACTAATGCATATATATATGTAGCTAAAAGAAGAAAATCATAACAATACTAATCTATGTTAATATAGCACTACCCACAAGATAGACATGCCTATATAGGCTTCATTTAATCCTAGCATACTAGTATCATACGGATAGGCCAGGTTCGTATCTCAGCTAAGGTGAAATGAGTTAAAAAGTAGAGCTATTTTTATCAATCATATTATTTAATACTTGCGCGCAGTGCAGTTTACTATCAATTATTATATATATATAATAATATTATATATATATCTATTACTTATATATAGTATATTAAATATATTAATACTTTTAATATATATAATATATGTATTATATATTTATATATATTATATATATATATTATTATAGGCACCTCTTATTATTACTTATAAAAAGGAATAGTTATACATAAAAGACAGTGTAATATCTAGAATAATCACCATGAACGATACTAACCGATGAAACCACTGCAGTGTCACGTGTTAAAGTTAAAATTACAAATAAAAAGTAGCGATGATAGCACATTAAAACTACATATTTAATTATTATTATTTATTTATATTTATAAGTGGATCTTCTTATCTGAGTCTCGATGTTGACAGAGCCGTCGTCACTCATCGATATATCGATCATGAAAGACCCTGACTATATTACATCTATGATGATATAGATGTGAGTTAGTGTGAATACCTATAAGTACAAAAAAAAAAGTTAATATAGTTATATTGGAAGATAACAATCTTGAAACGCTTCTTGAACCTAGTTCCTTCATTCTTTATATATATTACCTACTGTGAGAAAATTTACACAATCAATAGAAATATTAACCACCCTGAGCTGCTTCACAGAAGACTATTACAGAGGACTCTATCACGAGTGCATATCTCATCAATGTGGACCTTTTAGTCGGAGATTACATTCAACTTAGAGTAAATTCCCAACATATCAATCTACTATACTCCTATACTCAATTAAATACTTATATTATATACTCGTCATTCACTCCTTTAATGCATCTTTCTTCTCTCGCCTATGATAAACTCTCATTCCTCTCTATCAAAAGATGTCCTTATTATTTGATTCATCTCACTTATGCGTTAACTCGGTACTCTACCGTCTAGCATGAGATCGTACTCACTCTCTATCAGAAACCGAGTCAGCCGAGAGACAGAGAAATATATTATCACAGCGATACAAGCTATATACTATTTAACATAAATCAATATGTTTTAGGTGGCGAAATGACAACTTTTTTCTATATTATGACCAATTACACTCATCCTAGCCAAACTCAATGTATATACCTCTATCTATCATCTTAATCATATAACTATTCTAACTAACTCTCACTCTTAACTTAGTTAACAGATTAACTTTAACTTAGTTAACTTAATTAGTTAACTTAACTTAACTTAGTCTAACTTACCAAGTCAACACCCCCCTAACTACTTAAAGGGTATACTTAGTTCATTTATACTCTAAAACTCTTCTAATAACATATTCAACGACTAAGTATAAGTCCAGTTAAGTTAAGTTAACCTACGTAACTAATTAAGTTACATTAAGTTAAGTTAACTAAGTTTAACTAAGTTAATTTTAAGTTAAGTATATCCAAAAGATTTAATTACACTAACCTATTCAACGTACACAGTTTATGATATTCCTTAATTTTATACTAAGTTAACTAATTAAGTTTCTCATTAGTGCATAAGGTACAGTCAGTCTTCCAAGTTAACTTCAATGCAAAAATCTTAGCGCATTCCAAGACTTAGTCCTTACAAACCAGTAGAGATATTTTTTTAGTTCATAAGTTCACAAGTATTATAAATAACGTCTTAGACCATAATGCTTACGCAGACTTCCTATTAATACTACTAAGCGATCATCCATGTTCACACATATACGATTACCAACGATATATCCTACAGTATACATATTAAACTCACGGACCATCAGACTAAGTTAGTGTAACTAGTTAATAAAGTTTAATTAAGCTTTCCGTTAACTTAAGGTAAGTTAACTAAGTTATACCACAGGTTAACTGCTATTAACTAAGTATCTAACACTAATCATTCACACCGTTAACTAAGTTTCAGACTCTCTTCACTCATTACCATAACCTCATTCTATTAAACTGTCTATTACTTTCAAAACACCTCAACTTAATGTTACAACACACCACTACTGTCGTAAACATTAAGTTAAGTAAACTAAGTAACTAAAGATAACTAGTTAAGTGTACCAATAAAGTTCACCCTGCTTACGTTAAAGTTCTCTAACTGTTACTCTATAGTAAAGTTAACACAAAGATACACAAAGTAAATCGTATTACACTAAGTCACGACATAAGTAAAAGTATAACAAGGAGAGCTTAACCTACTTCAAGCTCTACATACGCGTCTATAATCTAAGCTTAAACATTTAACATAAGTTATTACCTTTGACACAAGTTATACTAAGTTACACTTACATATATATCCTTTAAATAACTCCTACAGTAAACCTCATGTTTAATCACAATATATAGTATTAACAGAATATAAACCTTTAATCTACGTTTCTCAACTCGCTGCTGTGCATTTTACATCACTATTATATTAAATTTAATAGTTATCTAAGACCAAATTCTACTTTACTAAGAGTAATCCATCCTATTTATATTAACTAAAGCAATATGATTAATGTATACATAATTTACATATAAGCTAAAGTTAAATCTAAGTATACCCAATTAGTAAACGATCTTACTAAGCACTAAAGTCTAACTTCATATAACAGACTTGCCACTAGGGTCAACTGTGTAAGTCTTTTAAGTCTTATCACGTTAACGTTAATGTCGAAATCATAAGTTTACTAATTATCTACACTCGTTTTCAAGTCTAAGTAATATTAAGTTAGTTACTAAGGTATGCTAAGTACGTAAGCTCACTACACACTCAATTAGAGTTTAAGTTAAAGTTACTAAGTTAAAGTATAAGTAATTACTATTAATGTGTATAGTTATTTTATTATTATCAACTATAAGTTATCAAGTTATGGCTTAGTTTAACTTAAGATAGAGTAATTACTATAAATGTAAAAAAAGTTAAGATTGAGTTTAATATAATATACTTTAATATATTAGGTAAGTAAGTTATAATATATATATGATAGTTACATTAAAGATAATACTCAAAGTTGATAGTATAACTGTTATAAGTTAACTGAAGAGTTGTGAATAAGTCTAAATGATTTAGTAACTTTATGTTAAACAATAATGTTAATGTTATAGTTGAACTGATAATAACTAAGTACATAAAGTAAAAGTCTAGAATGGTAAAAGTAAGTATCACTGTTTAAATGGGTATTCATTGAATTAAAATTAAAGTAAACTAGGGAATTCCTTGAATTAAAGTTAAAGTTAACAAAGGTTATATTGAATTAACGTAAAAGTTAATTTTAAGTATTTTTTAAGCTTCTTCATTATTGCTAGTGGTAATGGAGTAAAATATTTAAGTTCAATACTCTCCAGAAAACCTCATGGATAAGGGTACCAGTGCTTATATTTGGATAAATATACATAATGTGGATAGATAAATTAACATATAAATTGCTAAAGATATGGACTGAAAAATAAGCATCTTAATATAAACTGAAAGGTATTAAGTATAAATAGTTAACAGAGTTTAAACCTTAGGTCTAAACAGTTAAAGTTAAGTTTATCTACAAATATAGAATTAAGTTAACAGATATAGTTTTTACTAAACAGTCCTTATTTTAAATGTGTTTTTTACGGATTAACAAAATAACACTTTTAAGACCCCAAAATTAATATAAAGTATTAACCGTATATAAAGTATATAACTTATCAGTAAATAATTATAGGTTGTATAGAGTAATTAAAATAAAAGTTTGATGTTAAGTCTATATAACTTCCCTTTAATATCTATAAAAGCTACATAGATGTCTCTATCCTATAGCAATTATAACATAAGTATATTAAAATTAATTAATGCATGATACCTGTATATTGACATGAAAGTAAACGGGTTATTATAGTTAGTTGAGACGTACAGTTAAAGTTAATGTAAGGTACACTAATTATAATGAATAAAAGAGAATAGTGCATGTATAGACACTAGATGTATGAGTAAGAATATGTCAGCAGTTAATACTAAAGGAGATTAAAGTTGAAAAGGTTGTAAGGAAATATAATTACCATAATATATATCTTATATATTATATTCTCTCTCTTTCATAATAATTAATAGTTATATTGATATTAGTGATGATGAATTATACTAAATATTGTAGTAAAGTAAGTTATGGTAGTTCGAGAGCTAAATATAGATAATAGGAATTAAAACTAATAAGAGTTATTATTATAATGAGTTAATTTTACTGAATGTTAGTATTAACTAAGTTTAAATGTATATATCATGAGATATAGCATCGTGAAGTTAATAAGATATTAAGTTACGAGTACAAGAAGTATAAGACAATAAACGTTAATTACAAGTTATACTATTAATATAGTAATTTAAGATCACTTAAGTTCTAAACACTTTAATGTAATATAATGATATACAGAGTCAATTATACACTTAACTCTGAGTATATTATAAAATTTAAGAGGGGAACATAGTTAAGTTAAGTTAATTTTAAGCTAGAATTAAATTAGTTTTATAATTTTTTGTTCTTGAATTCAATTATATATTATTAATTAATAAAATATACTAAGTTTCCTGAAGTTACAATTTTATGTTATAATAAAGACTATATAAATAACTAGTGTTTAATAGTTATATATTATCAAAAACTAATGTTATAATCTATTAATTATTCTCATAGTATGAATCTAAGGATATAATTATTGTCAGTTGTAGAGATCTGTAACGATATTATAGTTAGAAGTTGTAAGTAATCTTAATTAAGAGATATATATCATGATATCGATTAGTTATCTGTTATACCTCAAAAACAGGAAAGGTTTATAAGTTCTAAGTCTAAGTTTATAAGTTTATAAGACTTCGAAAGTCAGAGTCTTTCTAAGCATTTGCAACTAAATATAGATTCGTATCAGATACATAAGTGTCAAGAAATAATAATCTATTTTTAACTACAACTTTATATTCCGTTCGTTAATCTATCTAAATTTAAAAAGTATTAATCTAAAAAATAGATTTTAAAGATAGTTAAAAAATAGTGCTGAGAGCTTTATTAGTATTTTATCTGTTTAATGTAATTTAATATATAATTTGGTGGAAGTAGTCACAGTTCTAACTTATGTTATATTAATTTTATTATAACTAAGTTAGAGTTTAGCTGATAGGTATTGCCAACATATGTTAGAATTTGTTTTAGTTATATTTTCAAAGAAGTTTATGGTCTATCTATAATACTTGTAAACAGTAAATTGAAGTAGAACTTACATTTAAACTGTATACGTTAACTTAATTTAAGCGACACCTTAGGACTACTAACACTAAAAACTTGATACCTTAACTTATCTAACTTATATAACAACTTAACTTAACCTTCTTACTTAACTTTAACTTAACTAACTTTTACAGATAACTACTAACTTCACCTATTACCTAACTCTAATTAACTAACTATATAATTAAATATATCTATACTGTATAACTATATCTAATCTAACTCAATTTATCTACTTTATCTTACGTTATACGTAACGTGAACTTTGAATAATCGTAGACTTAAACTTAACTTAACTCACAGTCTGATACTATCGTCCTAACGTACAGCGTGAACTTTAACCTTAACTAATTAGACTATAAAAACTTAACTTAACTTAATTAACTTAACTTAACTTATTACTCTACGAATCGTAACTATAAGCTTAAGCATTCACTACCTTATATGTAATCTAATAGAGTAATCTATTACCTCACACTAACTATAACTACTTACCATATTAGCGTACACTCATACTTAATAACTTAATTGAGAATAACCTACGACGCCTATAGACATAACTCACATCATAATCTCAACACGCTCAACACATACCTTAAAGTAGAATAGAGAAGACTTAACTCTAACTACTAATTAACTTAACTTAACTTATATTAACTTAACTTTAACTTAACTATACTTAACTTAACTTGATCGATAACAATATAAATCTTAGCCACTTAACTAACGCTAACGAATTACTCTAGAGTACACAATCATTTAACTATACGTTACTTTGAGACATGTAACACGTAACTTAAACTAACTCTAACTTATGAATTAAAACTAACTATCACACAATTTACTGTATACAGCTGTAAACATAACTGCACACGTACACTTCTCACTTTACACTTTACTATCTTCAACTCAGCTCACTTGAGCTCAACTTCACATCTACTCTCCGCTCACATTCAAACTTACTAGACCCACAACTGCATAATCAGTTCTCACAACTCACAAACCAACTCACGTAACTTCACTGTAACTCAACTAACTTCACTAACTCACTAACTTCACTTAACTTCATTAACTCACTAACTTCACTATCATTACTTCACTTAACTTCACTAACTTCACTACTTCACTAACTTCATAACTTTCACTTAACTTCACTTCACTCACTTCACTCCACTCAACTTTCACTTACTTCACTTCACTTAACTTTCGACTACACTCAGGCAGTCCAATCTCTATACTTAACTACTTATACTTAACTTCACTTAACTTCACTAACCTAATTTCGATCTCAGCGAGAGACAGGTACACAAGAGATATCATGTCTCCGCGCTCCACTATGATATCTTATGCTTTATTATGTAATCCATGCTGCCTAGAATGGTACCCCTGTATGCGTACAGAATTTGACACATATTGATTCCCCTTCCTTCGTGTGGGCGTTAACTCTAACTTGCAGTCCATTATATATAGCATATTCACTATACACCACGTTCACAAACTTATCTACTATATATATATTATATGACATAGAGAACATCAGTTTTTGCAATAACTAAAGAACTCAGTTCCTCATCTTTCAATTCGACATAATGAGAACGGTCTCTTCTTCAGTTCAATTATATACCTAACTTCCTACATCTAGAATTATTAAAATTTTCCAAATTTTATATCATCCATTAACGTAACCTTCTAGAAATTCAAGGATAAGGCATATGTGCCACTTATATATATATAATAATTACTTACCTGGACTGAAATAAGTAATAAAACTCATCTATTCAAAATCACTTATTAATTAGCTGCACTTTAGCAGAAAACTCAGACTATTGCTAGTTAATTCTACAATAATGCATTCGAGAGAAGTATAATACGAGTACTCCTGTTGCTAAATGTATACAGGTTAATACTCCACGTCGAGACTCGTATCTATACCATGCCAAATCCTCGCTTGTTGCTGACATTTAACACCTATTAATACCTGATTATACCACACTAACATATAGGTTGAAAATATAGTGATTTATCATAGTTTATTATATAATAGTCGATTAATGTTCCCTCCATGTATATTCCTACCGATCCGTTGGAAGTAGGTTTGACAAGCATTCACTAATATGAATCACCACGTTTCGGCACTCCTGAAATAACTGAGAGTGAACAGATAATTAGAATCATATAAACAAATGCGGGCGGTGAAATTTGGACAGCCTTCTGTCCTACTCTCGTCTGTCGAATAAATTTTATCAATTCTTTTTCTCATATACTCGAACTCCTTCGAGCAATTTCGCATTTCTTCAACGCTCTTCTATCATTCACTTTATTTATTTAATCTTCTCGTTACTTTTCTTCTACTTCTCTATCTTTGTTTTTAAGGCAAAAATTTCCATAAGAATCGACAAGTTAAAATCTGGTATCTCTGTGCGCTCATGCTCTCCCCATCTCTATTTCAATGAAGATCTAATCAAATGCTCTTCATCTCATAATTTACATCTCCCCTTTCAATACTCTCGAAAGATAAAAGATTTTTTTCTCACTCTGGCTTACTTCATTCAGCTACTCTCTCATCAATCTCACTCTCAAATACTTCATCAATGCAATATTCACTTCTCGCACATCAGGATCTTCATATTCTACTATCTCGCTCTCTCCTATAACTAACTCTCCTCATCTTCTCTTCAATACTCTTCTAATTTTTCCAATCTCCTCTCTTTCGCTCTTTCTGCTTCTCTTTTCGCTCTCCCTCGCTTCTTGTGCGGCCTCTCACTCACTCGATCTCCTCTCCACTCGCTTCTCTCGTCGATATATATACTATACCTCTCTCTATTAACTCTTACTATCTGCTATCTATATCTCTTATCTTATATCTTCTCTAATTTTCCAAATCTATCTAATCACTACTCTCTCTCTTCTCTCTCTCTTGCTTTCTTTTTTTCTTTCTTTTACTTTCTTACTTTTTTTTTCTAATTTCTTACTCGATTTTGATATTATTATTCATATTACTTTTCATTTTTTACTTTTTCCTTACTTATCGTTCTTTTCTTCTTCTTTCTTTCCTACTTATCCATATAATCTTTCCTTTTTCCTTTCTTCATTTTTTTTATGTAACTTTCTGCTGTTTTTTTCTTTGTTATAGATTATATATGCTCAATATATTTAATATATATAATATAAATCTATATAAATATATAATATATAAATATTATATTATATTCTTTATTTATCTTTATTCTTTTAACTTTCTTCTTTCTTCCTTTGTATCTTCTTTCTTTCCTTCTTTTCTTCTTCTATTCTTTTTTTCTTTTCTTCTTCTTATTTTACTATAACTTTATTTATTCTTTAAACATTTTCCATTTTATACCTATTACGTTAATAAAATTAATATAATATCTTTTACTCCATATATCTTCAACTTTATCTTATATCTTTATTATTTTATATCTTATATAATTCTATATATATTATAATATGTCATGTATTAAAAAAATATCGTAATCAGATTTTACCGTAAATTCTTCAAATATATAAACAAAATATTTTCTTATAGCTCTCACATGTATTCTATATGCAGTGGATATGTTAAAATTTAGATATGTAATATAAATAATGAATTAATATTTAGGTCATCAAAATATGCAAAGCAACCATTATTCAGGATACACTTTAATTCATTAAATACATTCAAAGAGCCCGCCGTTGTAATGATATATGATTATGACCGGCATAATTGTGAAAATATAAGAGAAGTGTGAGAAAATAGATATGATAAACTTATATTAATCCAAAATTATATAAATATATTTATAAAACATATAAAAAATATCATATAATACTTAAAATAATATTATGTGAGAGTAAATAAGTTATAGATTATCATTATTAATGAACATATATCATTTATTTAAAATATATAAACATTATATAAAATAATAATCAATAAACATTAAAACAATAAAAATCTGAAAAATAATGTTTCTTGAGAGCGACACGGAGTATATCAGAACATCAATCAAACAGTAAAAAACATGAATAAAAACTTTATAATTGTTTCAAAAACTACTCCAGAGAAGCTACTTTGTAAAGATCGGTTATATAAATCTACACATCGGCGGATAATTTTGACTCCTCTAGGCCTATATAGAGCGTAGCTACTATGTGCTCTCCTGAGATCCTATCAGTTCGTAATTGAGAACGTTCACTCGTCGTTATCGATTCTTATTATCGAGTTCGTCGACTCTTTTTTCAGATATATAGC
Organism: Trachelipus rathkii; assembly: GCA_015478945.1. Lineage (NCBI taxonomy): Eukaryota > Metazoa > Arthropoda > Malacostraca > Isopoda > Trachelipodidae > Trachelipus > Trachelipus rathkii. The sequence goes on from JABUQX010107793.1 coordinate 11,251, forward strand.
TATAACAGATTATTCTCGTGTATCTGTATCTTTCGAGTGAGATGAAAAGTGAAGTATACTGTATAAGTAGGAAAAATTACAAAAATAAAACTTTATTTGATAGATTAATTAAATTTTCTAATGTATGACAAGCTATTATAATTAAATATCCTACTATATCCTTTCATTAGATGAATAGTACTTAGTATATATTATTGTGTATGCGAAAAATCTTGGACCTTTTTCATTCTGATTGTTTATTACTATTTTTTAAAATTTATATATTTACTTGATCTTTAGGTTAGATAATAACATTCTAAGATTATTAGGATAATAATTATAAACGGATATGGCATATCAAGTCACATTATATGAATATATACTATACTAATTTGATATATATATATAATCAATATCCATTATAAAAAATTAATCTTTCAATTTCCTTTCATATTCATATTTTTGATGCCATCGCTTGTTTTTACCGAAGGGAATCTACTGAAAAGGTCAGTAAAATTATAATATTAAATCATAATATATAAAGATTCTATATTATATTTTAAGTACATTTTCAAAATACTGACCTAGTATAGTATATATATTAAATTATCTTCAGACCGTAATTTTCTTTGTATGCGATTTCAGTTACACACACGCACACACGTTATATATTTTTGAAAGCTTATTACTTACAATTATATATTTTTAATTGCTTTCCTCATATATCAATACATATTTACTGATGTCTTTCTCTATGAATATATATATATATATATAATAAATAGTATATAAAGTAATATATAATATATTATAAATATATATATAACCAATATATACTATATCTATTATAGGATTTATAGTAATATGTATCTAGAAATGAGCATAAGGAGATATATTATAGAGGTATTGCATAATCATATATATACACAATATATAATATAAAAATTACTACATAAGACATATAAATTGACCAAAGGTGCGCTTTCACTCACTTTACATTTTTTCTATATTAACTCTTACTACGAAAATCCTTGGAGAGGAATATAACTAAATTGAACTAAAAACGTAATATAATATATAATAAATTATATATAGTATGAAATATATATATATACATTGATGAAATTTCTTTTTATTCTATTATTATATATTAAGTCTTAGTATAGAGGTATTATTATTAATCACTATTTTTGATATTATTTATATATTTAGATTTTGAGAATAGTATATAATATATATATATATATTATATATATATTCAGTATAAAGGGACTTATATGTATTGTGATATATATTATGATTTATTGAAATATTACGTATTTTGACTTTAGCTTATATGTAAATAATATATATATCTATTTATTACACATTATACTAGTAAAGCAAAACCTATATTATTATTATTTTCAATCATTTATCAATATAATTAGTCTTTTTATAGAATTGCTTTCATATAGAAAAACACAAGTCTAAGAGTTATATTTTATTAAATATAAGTAAACATATAATATAATGTTGAAAAAAACTTAACAATGATAATAATATAATAAAATATCTTCCCTCATAATATTTCATACGAGCATATCTATTATATCGTTATCTTTGATATATAATTAGTATGTACACTTATTATAGGTTCATGAAATAATATACAACTAAATGTCATATGTTGATTAAGGTAGTTTAGTGTTCAATTATCTACCTGTCACAAGGAATATTGTAAATACATTATTATATAAATATATAATAAATATACATATATATACATTATATGGACTGATATGTAAGCCAGGACCCAAATATATTACTATATACACCCAATGGAGTTATGATTATTGCCTTACAATAATTTATATATTACCTAGAGTATTAGAGTTAAATTATATTATATTATATAATATAATAATTATATATAACTAAGCTCTCTAGGTGAGCGCATATATATATAAGTGGTGGGTTTTCAAGGGAGGCAAGGAAGGAAGTTCTTGTATATAACAACTCTGAAGACGGGGTGGTCAGGAGTGAGAGGGAAGAATGGTATAAATATATATTTTTATCTCTAAATAAATTATTTATATATATATATATAATATATATATATAATATATATAATTATGATTTATATTATAATGAGATAGGCTCTGTGTAATATAGCTATACGATATATATTACATAATTGGTTACTCTATATAATTTATATATATAATTGGAAAGTGATTTTGACATTTCAGTATTTTGCTCAGGTTTGTGATTTTGTATCAGTATTTGACTATTATACATACATTATATATATAAATTATAATAATCTTAAATTATAATATATTATAAGAATTAATTACTACCTGATAATAATATACTATGTCTATAATTCTTATCCTTATGTTATAGACAGAATATGATAAGAGGACATACTTATATTCAACATCTCATCTTAAATAGATGAGCTATATATATTATAAATTATACTCTATAATATATTTTGTATCCAATAGTGGTATATTCTATAGGCTGCCACCTATAACATAATAGTATGGTAACCAGAATTGAATTCGTTTTTTCTTATAGTATATATACGATATTATGTAAATTTCAGCAGTCTAAAAATATAATTTATTAATTTAAGTGCATATTATACTTATAAATATAATAAATTATTTAAATATTTAATTATATTAGTATTTCACTATACACTAAACTATAGCTTAAATAATTATACACTTGTACATACATTAATTACGTCAAATATATATACCGAGTAAAATTTACTGTATTCATATTAGCTTTCTAATTAATATTCATTTATACTTAACATATAATATATTAAAATGCTTTATTTATTTTAATTATATTAGATTATATTCCTCACAAAGAATAAATAAACGGTTATGTACCAATACAAGGTTATTTTCCATCTCCTACAATTACAATACCTCATAGCCAAAGAGTAGTATTGATCCAAAAAATATGTAATATAATACTTATGAGCATTACCCAAAAGAAGCTTTTTTCCCATTTGGAAATGGTACGCCTTTAAATATCTATATATATATTATTCTCATCAAATTTCTATTTGAAACATTAAGATTCTTAACTTACTAGATTGTAAAGATGTTTATTAATATATATTTATAAACTAATATTTTCCAATATATAAAAAACTAAATGTTCCGATGAACTTTATTTGTAATTTATCCAAAGAATTGTCAAACAAATATAGCTTGATTTTAAATTATTATCACCTAGTTATATTTCTAATGCAATTCTGCAGAAATTTCAAATTAATAATAATAATTAATACTAGGTTTTATCCTCAGGTAAAAGAAAGTGCATAGGAGAGTCTCTAGCCAGGATGCAACTCTATATATTTATGGTGACAATGTTACAAGAACTTCATTTTTCTTCTCCTCCAAACAAGACACTCGATTTGACGCCTCTTGATGTCGCTTTATCACACCAACCGAGAGAAAATCAGGATATTTTTATTAGAATTCGTAGCTAAACCATTCTTTAAAAATTTTGTTATGCCTTGTCGACCGTTAAAAGGATTATTTATATTTTTAAAAAAATAATAAAAAGTTCAGCTAAAGTTGTGGTTGATTTAATTATTATTATTATTATTATTATTATTATTATTATTATTATTATTATTATTATTATTATTATTATTATTATTATTATTATTATTATATATATATATATATATATATATAAATATATATATAATATATAATATTATATATATAATATATCATATATATATATAATATACTATATTATATATAATATAGATATATATAAATTATATATAATATATATATATTATCAGGCTTGGGTTCACGTACATTTTTTAAGTACAGTACAAGTACAAGTACAAGTCAAGTCAAGTTGTTCAGTAACAAGTACAAGTACAATACTCTAGAATTTGTCAAGTACAAGTACATGTTATCAAGTACAAGTACTTTATTAAAAAACTGTGCAGTATAAATATATATATATATATATATATATACTATGTATATATATATATATATATATATATATTATATACTTATTATTATTAATATATAGATATATATATATATATATACTACTATATATAATTATATATTATGTTTTACCTATCTTCTCTCCCCAAGACTTGGAGGTAAGGTGCGTAACTTGCACCGGAAACAAGAACAATAGTAGAGAAATATGAAGCAAGTAGAAAATAAAGCCCAGCCTTAACGCCCCCTTTATATATACCCTTAAGTGGGAACTCGTCGTAGTCAGAAAAAATCCACCTAGCACTCATCGGACCGCGATGGAGCTCTGCACTATGACACTCTCTCGCATACGTGGGGGTCATTCTTTGTCAGGGCTACAACGTATAACCTCCTCGCAAAACCCCGCCATTCCACTCCGTGTTATGCACCTTTTTTCTCGCCTCGGCCAAACTCACATTCTCCTCCAGGCATTTCTTTCTGACTCAATCCACTTTTCTTCGATCTCCCAATCGGCGATTCCCAAACACACTCACCACTTAACATCCGTTTAACCGACCGGCTATCATTCCAATATCCTTTCCACATGACCAAACACGTCTCAACGTACTTTCATTTATTCTCTCATTACCCCATTCTCCACACCAAACAACTCTCTCAATACGTTTCATTCCTCATTTTATCATTTCTGTTCTCACACTTAAAACGAAACCAAGATTGTCCCACTTTGAACATCTTGTACAAAGATTTTATAACTCTTATTCCAGAATATAGATTCATTGCAGCGTTAAACACAGGCAGTAACAACATGACCTCACGTAAGATCCTATGCACTCAATGACTTAGTCCCACCTTTACATTGACCAAGGATTTATTGGCACCAGCCACCTTAAGTGCCATTACAACCTTTCCTACTACACTCTGCTTCATCCACTCCCTTTTCATTCAACATATATCCCAAATATTAAATTTTCAGACACTGTTTCAGCTGCTAACCATTCTAACAAACTTCACACTTGACGGACTGTCTCACTCCACAACCATTAACTCTTACTGCCGGCCTTATTACGTTTACTGTTCAATCCCTCCTTTACCACCCTACCAAATCTCTCAACAAATCCTTTCAAACTCTCTTAACAATCGCACACGTAACAAAATCAATACTGCAATAAATAATAGGTAGGGGAACTCCCCCTCTCTTCCATGTCTCATCATTTAACACTTCCCTGTCACCCCTACACTTAATCTTTCATAACCTTCATCATTATACAGATTGGATCGCCAAGGAGACATAGCACTTCCCTGTCTCCTCACTCCTGTATTATTATTAAACCAATCACTTTCGACTATTTATTCTTAGATACGTTTCACTATCATCATACATACTTTTGATTCCATTCAGAAGTTACCACCAACACCCATGTATCACTAATACCTGCCAAAACAGCTTCCCTGAATCAATATATACGTCCTGTTTGCAAATACAGTAATTCTTAAATTACAATTTTATTCTTCTCCTCCTCATTATCCCAATCATTTACTGTTTCTATGTACAAATTTGATCCACACCTCCTCTACCACTTCTAAACGTACCTTGTTCTTCCCCAAATCAGTTCTTAGTCATTCGACGCACTTTTTTGACCAAATACCAGCATCATCTTCCCTACATACAACACTCAATAAAACTAATTACCCTAGTAATACCAAGTTTCCCTTATCCCCTTACCTTATATAAGGGAACGTTAATATTGTTCTCCTCCAATCATCTGGAACTATACCCTCCATAATCGCTTTGTTATACAACTTTCAAATCAAGTCAATCACCACTCGCCTATATATATATAGTAATTATATATAATATATATATATATATATATATATATTATATAGATATATATATATATAATAAATAAATATATTATATATATAGATGTAATTATAATAATATATAATATATATATATTAATTATATATATATAATATATTATATATATATATAGTATTATATTGCTAACTATATTACGATATAGTTATAGTATATATATTATATATATATATATAATATATATAATATATATATCATTAAGTTTGATATATATTATATAGTACTATATATATAGATATATATAATATATATTATATATATATATACTATTATATATATATATTTACTATATATAATTATAATTATATTATTATATATATATATATATTACGAGTGTTATCCAGGTTTTTTTTCGGGGGGGGCCAAACCAAAATCTTCTTTTAATATATTATATTTAATATATATATTACTATATATATATATATAATTATACTAATACTAAACTACTATATATATAAGTATATATATATATTATATATATATATATAAAGTGGAAAGACAAAATATTAAATTTCTAAGAAAATGGGAAGATAATTTATAGAAATTACTAAAATTCATCTTTACCTAAAATTGCTAAATTTAATCGCCTGACATAAGAGTGAGCTTAAGTCTGAGATAACATCTTCAATTTTTATTTCAATTATTTCGATGTATGTAGAGGAGGGCAATACCACCCATTAAGTCTTTCATCTCCAATGAGATATTTCTCAAGTTAGGTTTGTCAGAAGTCTTAACTGTTGAAAAGCTTCGTTTCTACTGAGCATTAGACACGGGTAAAATTGCCAGTATTCAACAAGATGTTAAAATATTCTGGAAATTTGACTGCAAACAAGAAATAGTCCATCTATTGCTGTTTTTAGGCGACCTGTGCTGTGATGCAATTTCAACTTCCAAAAACCCAATTCTGCTTTTACTAAACTCTTCATTGGGCTTTTCGAGATCATTCCTTGCTAAATTTACACAATTCCCTCTTATCATCGCTTCATATGGCACATAGTACACCCGTTTTTGGGTATGAAAATATTGCAAAGGGAAAGTTATAAAAACCATCTCTAATGCTATCTTAAATCATCCCAAGTTGTTATAAAAATGGTGAGGTGTGCGATAATAAGTCTAGTGGGTGCTGGAAGTGGAAAGTGGTTGAAGTCTGTATTTTTGAGAATTTGTTTCATTTCTTGGAGTGTTTACAGCAATTTCAATACTCAGTTTCAAATTACAGAAGAAGATTGCGCTTTAAACATCTCAAAACAATCAGCTGACAATGTGCGGTAAATGTCGCATTTTTCTCTATGGTTTCGAAGTTTAGTTTTAACTATGGAACTTACGAGATTTGTGTTTTCCTGACAGCGAGAATTATATAAAATTAATTTAACTTCTGAACTATCTTATTAACGGATAGTTATGATTGCTACAAAATTTTTGTGTCTAGAAAATTTCAGGGGGGGGGGCGATGGCCATACCTAGCCCAATTGCAACATAGGCTGCGCCTATGGCAAGCATTAAATATTATAAAATATATATATAGTATAAATAATAAGTACTATAATTATATATATACTATAATATATATATCATAGAGTATATATATATATAATATATGATATAAAGTATAATAATATATAATATATAACATACTTATATATTGATAATATATAATAAATATATAGTAATATTTATATGATTAAAAATAGTTAAATATAAGTATTAATATTATTATGTTATATATATATATATAATATAAAAGTTATAATATATATGATATAATATATATATAGTGATTATATATAATATATATATAGGCCTAAGTATATATATAAGTACTATTGTTTTGTTGCGGTGAATCTGAAGAGGTATGAGAGATTAGTTCAGAGAGATTGGCAGGTGTGTAAAAAGTATAGGGTCTTAAGTTAAACGTTAGAATAAAAAGAAAAAGGTCTTATCAGAATAAAATATCTGTTATTTAAAACCATCATTTATGGCTAGATGGTGCAGCAACTGAACAAAGTGGACTTGAGCTTGAAAGATATTTTAGGATATATATGTTGGCACAACAAATGGAAACGGATAATAGGCTCGAGTCTGTAGTAGGAAAGTCTGGATTGGCGAAGAGAAGGATGGCTGGTGCAATTAAATCCTTAGTGGAAGTAAAGGGACTAAGTCTTGCAGTGCGCTAGGGTCTTACGTTGCGGGTTTATGTTGCTTACTTTTGTTGTGATATCAGAGTGAGACTTGATGGTCTGGAATAAGGATGTTAGATTAAAGTCATATGTAGATTCAGAAATGAACACATCTTAGGGAAAAACGTGTTAGGGTGTGAAAGAGTTGATAAAGATGAGGGAATGAAAGTAGGGAGTTGTATGGGTGTGAAAAAAGGAAGAAATGAGAGAATAAATGAAAGATACGTGAGATGGTTTGGTCATGCTTAAAGGATGGATGATAGTCGTTGGTTAAGTGGAATGATATGGTGAGTGTGCTTGAGGAAATCGACTGGGTGGGAACGGCGAAGAAAAGTAATTAAATCAGCAAACACGAATGTATGAGGAGTGGAAATTTGAGTTTTGACAGAGGGCGAGAAGAAGGATGCATACTAGGAGGTAGACATGCCAGGTTTTTTGTTAAGAGGGGTATGGGGTGGCCCAACCTGGCGTAAAGGATGCAATCCAACATTGGCGAGAAGTGTCCTACAGTGAGAGGTACCGCCGCGACTCCCGTGAGCTCATAGGTGGATTTCACTGACTGCGGCGAGTTTTCCACTAATAGTATAAAGGGGAAGTAGGCGGGTTTTCTGTTTCAACTTGTGTCATATATCTTCTACTACTTTTCTGATTCGGTGTATGCTAACGCACCTTACCCCCTTGTCTTGGGGAAAAAAGGTGCGTTGATGATTATGATGCAATGCAATATATATCAACATATAGAATATTCATAATATATATAGATAGAATTATATATATATTAAGATAATAATATATATATAAGTATAATAATATATATATTTAATATTATATATAATAATTATAGTCTTAATATTAATTAATATATTACTTTATATAAAAGATTTATTTTAAATAAAGTATAATAATATTATTCCTATATATAATATAAATGTGTATATATAATAAAAAAGGTTGTTTTTTGTTTGTAATAATAAATCATTATATAATAATATAATAAATAATATATAGGTAATAATAGATATAAGTACCAAAAATATATAAGATAAATATAAAATGAGACAAAGTAAAAGAATATTATATATAACTACAAGCTATAAAACAATAAATAAATTATAATGATGACATCTTTTTATAATCTCATAAAGGGAAATATTATTAATAGCCGAAAGTACACGAACCGTAATATAAGAATATAATAATATTACGATACGTAGGAAAATGATAAAAAAGAAACATAAAAAATCCAAGGTAGCAAGATTTAAAAAATGCCAAAAGTTTGCATGGAGAGTACCACAGACACAGAGTACCAAGAACAAAGGCTCGAACGCTGACAGTACAAAAGATACACTGAAGTATAATTAGAGAACTGCCCCAGAAATGCAAAGTACAAGTTACATAGCTTACAGAGTACTCCAAAAAATAGGACTGTAAAGTACAGAGATCTGTGTACTTAACCCAAGCCTGATAATGAAGATAGTAGATAAGATAATATAGTAATATAAAGGCTCAACATATAGAACCGAATCTCATCATAGATATATATATGATGATTATTTAAGTATATATAATATAATATATAGCTATATAACTCATATATAGATTTTTATAACTCTCTCTATGGTAAGTATATAATCATTCGGGACATCGGTGACTTCAGATAGTAGATAGTACCGCTGACATGCAGATTTCGCACCGATTATAGAGATAGATAAATGTGCGTCTCAATTACTCGTTTGTCTTCCGTAACTTTACAGGCGTCCAGGGTAAATTATATATAGTATTAAAATTGATTTAGCAGAAAAAAAAACCTGTAAATATTATTTTAATAAGATAAGATAGTGTTATTATTATTTAATATTGTATAAATAATAAAATAACGATGAGATTACTATTAATTAATTTATATTATTATATGAATTATGAAGATCTATGTACGCCCAGTTAAATAACTCTCATTACATATGTATTATTATATATATAATTATTATTATTTATTTTTGATTTTACTTATTATTTATTATTACATTATATGTTCAACTCACAAATATTATTATTATTATAGTTATTATTTATATTAATTTTTTACTGATATTTAAATTATTAATATATATTTCCGTATCAATTACATTAGTTGATATATTAATTAAATTATATGATCACTCATCTCACGTAAATAAGAGTATAAATGAATATATTAAATTATTTAATTATATGATTTACTTATTTTATTAGATTTATTATTTTAATATTAATTATTTTTATTATTTTGAGTAGTCAGTCTTTTGTATATGCTTTGAATACAATAATGTAGTATATACGGATTAATATTATTATTATGATTATTAATATTAGAGATTCATATTATTATTCAATTAAGTCATTAATTATTATTAATTAGTAATTATTATTATTAAGTATTTAGTCATTGTATTATTATTATAACTAAGGATTTATTATTATGTATTATTATATATTATTATTAGTATTATATATAAAATATTATTATTATTAATGAATTATTGATTATTTGATTATTTATTAGTGTTTCCCAATATATATATCTTATATTTTATTTATTTTTTAAAATTTATTATCTTAATATATATTATAATATTATGAAATTTTTTGTTAATTAATAATTATTTATTATTATTATAATTTTATTATTATTATATGATTATTCTTATATAATAAAATTATTATTGATTAAAGTATTGATTAATTTGATTAGTACTCCTATTAATATATTATTATTTATTATATTTATTAGATTTTTGAATAATCATAGTGTATTATATTTATATATTAGCATTCATTATAATATATTAAATATTCAATTAAAATGCACGTTATTCTCTATAAGATAATAGGAATTAGTATGGATATCGAGAATAATGACTAAATGAAGATCTAGCCACATAGATTATCAAACTAATGACTAATAGCGAAGTGTGATAATAGAAGAATAACGACAACTATACCAACGAAGGTATCCCCAGACAGAAATGTCTTTCCTGATATTCTCTAAGTCAGTCGCTGTAGAGTCAATAACTTGGCATTAGGAAATGTAATTAGTCATAGAACGTATTTGTAGTGTGTGCTTTAAATGTAGTGATGAATACTTACAAGTTTCCACTTGGTCTAACACAATTAATGCATTATACCATACATAGAGGTTGCATGGATCTACTGTCCGTAAAAGAACTATCCCAACGCTTTAATATAAAGCCTATTCTCCCAATATAACAAGCGAGTTTTCCGTGAGCGACAAAATCGTCTGACAACCTATGATAAAGTCGAAATTACATTTCTAACATAATGATCTCGGAACCGATAGTCGGTGGCATGTAAGTGGGACTAGATGAATGGTAATAACCGTTCGCTGAAAGTTCTAGGAATCGCACCCCACCCAGAGGACATTTTGCACAAAAATAGATTATAAAGCTAACTTATTATTCAGTGTATATTAGGAAAGCACATCCCCTATCGATCTATCTGCAAGTGCTCTCATAGAGCTCATCATCACTTCATTTGCCTATATAAATAAATAGTGTGTGATAAAATTATGTACCTCTCTCTCTCTGCAAATGAAAAGTAATATTACGGGATGTTGGAAGTGGCTGAAAGTGACAAAATATTTGGTAATATAGCCAATTAGTCACAGTAGCCCCTCATCTTCCAGAACAATATTTCATTAAGTTAATATTATATAATCAATATTAGGTTGTAACGAATGTTATTACTATTTTATTAACTAATGATGTAATTTTTATTTCTGAAACGAATACCACTTTTTAAATAATTGTACTATGAATAGGTATCATATGACATTTAACTTTGAATAATAAGGTTCTCAACGTACTTCACATTCTTGTATATATTTGTAGCTCTTTATAAAGTACCGTAAAAATATAAATTATAATATATATATAAAAGTATATATATATATAATAAGCTAATGAATAGTTTTCATTAAATAATGAAATACCTTCTATGATCCTAGAAGTTCAATAAGTTTATTAAATAAAAGAATTTAATGCTAACGATATAAATTAAAAAAAAAATATAACAGAACAGTTATAATAAATAAAGTAGAAATATATAATCATAAGATAAGTTATATATATATATAGATATGATATATATATTATTATATTTAAGTAATTTAACATTTTTTAGATTTACCAGTCGATACCCATGTCAGTTAGTAAACAGGGCATATTTACTTTCACTTCTGGCCCCGAACTCCTGTCAAATTCCATAGAGTACTTCTGAATAAGAGTAAGTGGTCGTAATTAAAGTGGGGTCGGTTACCCACGATAGGAGTGTAGGTACTCTAAGTAGATATATCTGGGATGTAACGTCCAAAGAAGCAAGGCTCACGTAAATAGGAACCGGATCACGGAAGTATAGCCGGAAGGCCGGGGCCGAGGAGCCGGGGAGCTTGCTCTAATTAAGCCGGAATAGAGCCGGATGTAACGTGTATCGCGGGGGCCGGATGTTATGTATGGACGAAAAACACTGAAACGTCTTATAGTAAACTAGATAGAATCGAAGTGTGTAATATTAATTTCAAAGATAATATTAATAATTTAATATTAGTAAAATGTGAATATACATTTAATTAATTTTCAATTAATAAATATTTCAGATTCAGAATTGAAATAAATACCATGAGTATTATTCTAGAAGATAAAAGTCTGTATTAAAAAATATTATATATATATATAAAATATATGATAGTAAGAAAATAATATACATAGATAAAATATAGGTATATAGATAGGATTGTTTTCCAAATTAATTATAGTAGTAGGAATATTGATAATATATAATATGAAAGTATAAGGTATAATAATACTAACAAAGTTATAAGTAGTTATATAATAATAATAAAGAATAGAGATAGAGATATAGAATATATATAATATAATGTATATTAATTTAAGTATATATAAAGAGTAAATATTATAATAGTAAAGGTAATATACTCATAAGAGATATATAAAGTAGAGGTACGTACAAAATAAAAGAAGAAAAAAGTAAATACTACTCTGATATAAATATAAATGAATATTAGGTCACGTCCTTAATAAAGGTATAATAATATAAAAAAAGTATATACAATACGGACTCAAACTATATCATGAAATATAGTATATTAATGAATAAGAAATACAAAATTGGGATGAAGGCGGACAGAAATTAAGAAATATATTAATATAAATATAATAATATTAATCACATAATGGATAGTAGTTAATATGAGTATATTAATATGACGGAGTAAATACTACTTAAAATATAGATTTTATATATAATATATAAGTGTTTAATAGTCTATAAGTAATTATATCATATGATTATTAAAGTATGTATATAAGTGTGGATGGTGGTATATAATATAAATAATTTTATATTTCAATACATCGGCAGTTTAAACCAAAGGATGTCGTTATAGTCACTTACCCAAAATGTGGCACTATAATATGATAGAAATTAATGTATGTTAAATATAAGTTAAGCTAGATTTAATGATTTTATATGTTAATAGATATGAATAATATATATAAGAGAATAATGATATGTATTAATATGTATTAATATACTATTATAACTATAACCATATAAATAGTAGCTCCTAATATCAGAAATGCATAAAGATTATATCACTACTACTATTATTATATTATATACATAGCATAGTTATTAAGAACAACTACTTTGTCGTAGTGATAAATTTACTTTAGAGAGGAAGCTCATGGAATTTTTGTTTTTAAGGTGATTATGCTTTACTGTCAGCATTCAATGTTGTTATACTAAATGTACACAATTAAAAACATTGTTAAAGACAGTATTTTTAATCGAAAAATAATTTAAAAAGGAATAGTAATTTCGTCCCGACACTTCTGAGACCGCTATCAGGTAAGGGACCTGGATTTTCTTTTCTGTATCTTTCATCAGTTCAAAGTGTGTATTCAGTTGGTTCTGCTATTTATCTTCATTGGGTGATTGTTGAAATATGATTTGATTGTATGGGTCAGATATTCGATGTATAGTATAAAATATGCCTCAATCTACTCTTCACCAGGAATCGCCTATATTGTAGTTAGTTTACATAAGGTTATAAACGGATGCAAAGGAATCCATCTCCAGATTGGATTGTTCGCATTGAGGTGTGCTGGAGTGATTTAGACTCAGTTTCTGTCATGCATCGTTTAATAGTTGTGGATATGTGGATAAGCGTGGCCTGTGTTTAGTCGTCCTTGTGGTTATGATCTGTTGATAAGTCTTGAGTAACGGTTATGCTCATGTCTCCGCTCCGAACAGGTACGTCTTTGTATAGTTGAAATTATGGCCATTCTTTTATTGCAAGAATCTATAGGTATGCACCTATATACAGATATGTTTAATGCAAGACTCTCGCATGGGGGGAGTGTGAGTAGTACTCGTATCCGCTCGCTCGTGAGGGAGAATTTATTATCAGTTTGGTGAGTTAGTTAGGTAAGAGCATGATGTCGTTAATCAGGATTGATAGTTTTTGAGGTGATTTAAATCGAGGGGTTACAAAAAGTGGTAACTATTTTTTTATGCTGTGTTAATATTTATTTTCACACGTAATTATAACCTGGGAGTAGAACTTGCAGACAACTTGGTAAAAAGAGATATCGGCCGCAAATGGAATAGTGTATTTTTCGATCGTGCGGGAAAGGTGCTAATATGTACCTCTTTTATTTGCATTTGGATTAAATGCTTATATGGGATCGAAATAACTCAAGAGATAAGTAAAATGGATTTGAAGGGAGTATGTGTGGATGTATTAGTTATTTGTTAGTTCTTGTGCTAGAAGAGAGAGGCATATACGAAAAGAGCACGGAAAGTTAAGATTAAGTAAGAGGGGACAGAGAACAGACCTAATATTGTGTATTGGAGAGAATGATTAGATAAGCCAATGTAATATAAGGTTTGATGCTCGAAATGATTGGTATTCGCTTAATAGTATATATAGTAAAATTGCAAGTATTGAAAATTTCCATGTGATAAGGTATACGTAGGAAGGGAGAGAGGTTTAATAAAAGCATTTCTATCGATAATACTGAACTGTAGAGAATTAATGTTAAATAGTAGAGTGTATATTATAGGGTTAGGACATCATTGGGTATTGGTGTTCGTGAGGGAGGGATGACATATTATGTCTCATCATAACATAGTCTATATCATAAACTATCTATTGTTTTATACAGGGTGGTGGTAAAAAATGATATTAATTCATGTAGTTTCCTACATATATATTGTTACAGAGATGATGGGAGACTGCATGTGGGATCCCTAATAATACTCTAGAGCCAGAAGTAGTTGTTTGTAATAATTTGCCAATTTTAAAATGATAGAAGTTATGTTGTATAATGAGAAGATTAATTTAAAGATAAAAGATCTAATTAATTAATAAATACGGAGGAAAGGCAAGGGCAGTTCGAGTACTACGCTTGTGGTAAGTTGCATACAAGACTATACACACTCTATACCGAAAGGTACGAGGTACTGTTAACTCAGGTCAGGTTCGGATTTGGATTATAGTAGACGAAACATACAACGTTGTACGGGTACGTTTGGTAATCGTGACCTGCCTGTACTGTATACTGTACAAGTGATGATAGTGGAAAAAACATAACAGATTCTTTTGACTGTTCAGCTTACTACACCTGCGAGAGTGGAGAGAGCTTTCCAAATGGAGATGAACACTATTATTGTGCCGAAGGACAACAGTTTGACATTGATCTTGGTGTATGCACGGAAACGACCGAAGCTTGCGAAAGTATATGCGATTATAGTCAATCTACAACAATTACTGAGCGAACCACTGTCCTTCAATCAACAATAACGATTCATGAATCAACAGAAACAACAGCTGAACCGTCTTCAAAAGCGAGTCTACCAACAGCAGAAACGCCATTGCCAACTAATCCGGGACCGAAAAAGTATTAGTGAATTAACAAGATTCAACAATACCAGTACCATATCTCAATAAAATTGACATCTTGAATATAGCATATAATTATATCCAGCATTATTTATTAATAACATTTTTCTTTAACAACTTGTTCTATTGTGTCAAGGACATTGATAAATGATTTTATCTCATTGGAATGGAAAGATCAAAATGACGAATGCTAGAACATTTTAAACTATATAGGCACAGTTTCCTTAACTAATTTAATATACATTTAATAGTAATAATTCAACAATTGCAGTGGTTTTATTAAAGGGCAAGTTCCAATGTTGGAACCAGCAGCACCCCATTTTGGCTCCCACCTAAAATGGACTTAAAATTCTTAATTTTCAGACAATTTTGACAGGAAAAAAAACTGTAGCTTTTTCCAATCTCTAAAATGTTGTTTTCGGTTGCTTTTCTGTGCATTTAGATATTTTTTCAGTATTTTCATTTCTTCAAAACCAATGTTTTTGACATTTTTCGCTTCAACTTCTACAATTTTTTTAAAAATGACTTCAAATTTGAAATATATACATAAATCGGCTATTATCTACAAAATGCACGAAGTAGTTTTTTGATTTATTGAAATTTGTGCTCAGCAATGTCGAAATTCGAAACCCACTTTCTTTGGTTTTTAAAATGAAAAATTGCGATAGTTTTTTATGCTCATGAGATCAGGATGAAATTTTCAGAGCATATGTAGTCAGAGGAGATACACATTTTTTATTTAGATAATTTCTTTGTATATGCAGTAGTTTTGGATTTGTTCTTGGAACAAATTTTAAAAAAAAAAATTTTTTTTGAAATTTTTAAAAAATTTTCTTTTGAGTATACAAAAAAATTATCTAAGTAAAAAAGATGTATCTCGCCCGACTATACAAGCCCTGAAAATTTGATGTTAATCGGATGAGTAGAAAAAAATATATCAATATTTCACTTTTCTAAAAAAAGTTCTTTTTGAAAAAATAAAAAACTTATATATTTCTAAGTTTTTATATACTGTAATATTTAAAATACTTATATGTAAATAACTTGTGTTTTCTTAATTATATATATAAATATATATATAATATATATACTTATATATATATATATATTATACTTTCTCTGTTTCTATTATATATATAAGAATATATGTATTATAATAATAAATAATATAAAAATATCATATATATAATATATATATAATATATATATACCTATATTATATATATATTTGATAGCATGTCCATCGATATATATATAATACATAATAATATATTATAAATTAAACGTCGTATTTTTAGTTACTTAATATATGTTATATACTAGTTGGGAAACGATGAATTTCGATTAACAGCAAATAAATTTCATAGACTTATTATCTTTATATCTCAAAAACTACAATACCTACAGAGAGAAAAGGAATAAATTACTGGAATTCTGGTCCAATTTTAGTTCGGAAAAATGGTAAAAAAAAAAAAAAAAAAAAAAAAAAAAAAAAAAGAAAAAAGAAAAAAAAAATCACAAAAAACTACATTATTAAATTTTTGTTTTTTTTTTTTTTACTAAAGAAATACCCCAGGCCAAGGGTAATCCGCACCGATGGCAGGAGTCGGGAGTTATCTCGGCCTTCCGGGGAACTACGGGGTAGGCTAATTCCGGCCACCCTCCAGGGGAGGGTCTTCTTCCGGAACCCGCTCTTTGGTATTTGGGTTGTCGCGGGGGTTCCTCTGCGCCCTCCCCTACGGGGATATGGAAAATTCGTCCCCCCCTGTTGTTTCCCTGTTCCGCTCGAGCCCCTAACATTTGCCGTGTAATACCTTATAAAATAATATATATATATATATATTAATAAGATATATATATATATAGTATATTATATATATAATTAAAGTTTATATATATATAATATATAATAGTAGATATATATATATCTAATAGATAAAAGTATATATTTATAGTAATGAGGAAACGTATACTCCTAAAAAAAATAAGCCAATATTTATTTTATTTAATTTAATTATTATTTTTTTTTTTTTACAAGTTTCCACCAACTAAATTTACCAGGATTCAAAAATGTATTCCGTTCGCTGTAGCTATGTAGTTTTTGAGATTTTTTTTTTTTTTTTTTTTTTTTTTTTTTTTTTTTTTTTTACATTTTCCGCACTAAAATTGGAACCAGCATCAACAAATGTATTCTTTCCCTGTAAGGCGGTATTGTATGTTTTTGAATATCTGATTTAAAAAATTATATTTTGCTGTTAATGAAATACACATATAAGCCCTATATAGTGAGTAGTATATATTTAAATTTGAAATATTCCTATATAGCTATATGTATAAATATTTTACATAATAAATATATATATTCATACGTTTCTTTTAAAGATATAAAGGATATATATATTATATATATAATATATATATATTCTATTTAGGATTTTGAGATTATTATTATTATTAGGTATATATAATATATATTATTATATATAGATAAATAGGGTCTAAGTATGATTAAATCTATATTATATAATATATTATATATATATATATATATACTTAATATATATATATAATATATTAATAGGTTCTATCATACTATATATATATATATATATGATTATATATATATATAACTTTTCAGTAAAATCACGTTATAAATGCTGTAAAAATGAAAACTTGTTTTTCTTTCCCTTTTACTATATAGATTTTATTTGTTATGTTTTCATATAGAGAATTATTCTTTAGTTGAGTGGAAAATATGGAAATGTATACGATTGAAAAGAATTGGAGCTATACCATATTTAATTTTTAAAAATGGTAAAAATATACATTATTAATATGCATGGAAAAATCAATCGGGAATTACTACCACTACTAACTACTAACTACTACTACTACTCTACTACTAACTACTACTGGGACTACTACTATACTGCTACTAATACCACAGCTATAATGGGTATAAGAATAAGATCATGGAATATTCGATCTCGGGGTCCATTCTTGCATAATGTTGATGCAAGTTTAGCTTATGGATCCGCATAGCACAACTCTGATTCTAATACATATCCTAATTCGATGCAGCTCGAACTCAGGATCCGACTCTGAATCCTACTGATAGGTTATAAGAATCTTTATTATTATTATTATTATTATTATTATTATTATTATTATTATTATTATTATTATTATTATTATTATTATTATTATTATTATTATTATTATTATTATTTTTTTTATTATTATTAATTATTCATTCATTATTATTAATTTTATTAATTTTAATTATTATTAATTGATTTTTTTATTATGGTATTTATTATATTATTATTATTATTATTATTTTTTTTTTATTTTTATTATTATTATTATTTCTTATTATTATATTATTTATATTATTATTATTATCTATTATTATTATTATTATTAATTATTATTATTATGTATTATTATTATTATTATTATTGATGGTATTATTATTATTATTATTTTTTATTATTATTATTATTGTTATTTTCACAAAATATGTGTTCAAATAAGACGTGAAGCAGCAAAACAGTAAAGCAGTACCGCATAGCCGCATACCGCATAGGATGGTGAGGGGCTGTTTGGGGGGCGCTACTGCATTTTTTTTTTTTTTTTTTTATAAAATTTACTGCTTTAGGGTCAGCAAAACATGATTTTATATAAAAAATTTATTTATACATGCCAATTTAGTAAAGCATAAAAAAATTTTCATTTAAAACTTTTTGTTTTCAAAAAACTATTAATAATAGAAACTGGGTTTAATGTTGCAAATAAATAAAAAATGTTTCAGTATAAAATATAATATCGAACTCTAGGTATACGAACTTGTAATGGGTTGGTTGAAAAGATATTAAATTAAATGTCAAAAACTTACTCTTCAGACTGATAACAATCCCTTGGCCAGGCCCCCCTTGACAATCCCAACCAACTATCACTTTTCTTAGATGCCAAACCTATATTGGTTAACAGTATCCAGATTCCTGTTGAATGAGTCTGACGCGGCTGTGCAAATAATGTAGTGCAACTTATATACATTTAAAAACTCACCAACCTAGGATCTCCTAGAGATCCTTCCAAGTGGAACAAAGTTTGTTACACGAGTTTCGTTGCTATTAATGTAAAAACCTGAATCAGTTCAATGGATCATAACGTTATTCAAAAAATTTCTTTACAAATACTGTCTATTCTTGTGATCAATACTTGATCATGAACTCTTCTAATGTCTTCTAATAGACTAAAAATAATTTTGCTAGCGGTTGGAATTTTTAAATAAAATAAGAAAACCCAAAATATACCTTTGAAACACTCTTATACCGAAAACTTACTGATATAAGTATTGACGGAAAATATTTTAAAAAATAAAAAAAAATAAATGAACGTGTAACTGCTTTATACATAGGACTAGGTTGTTTATGAATCCATTGAACATGGCTAGTTAGATGTCGCGGAAGATACTACGTACATGTCGCGACTTTGAATAGATGAAGAGAACATCTCAAGTTAGGACCATAATAATAATATATTTTTATACATTGTAATATTATACATAAAATAATATATATGAAATGGAGGGAAATATATATATATAATGAAAATTTATATAGATACCTCGCACATAAATACTTGTATATAAATAATACATAAATATTATATGTTGTGTAGAATATTATAATAAATAAATCGAATTAATATTTAACAAAAGAAATTGGATTTTCAGAGGGTCTGCTTAATTTGATAAGAGATTATTGAAATCTTTACTTGAAAATGTAAGTGAAATATTGCAGGGTTATACAAAAAGAACGATGGGCGATTTTTCTAGAGGGTTAAAGAAAACAGTGCAAGACACGGAGCAATGAACAATATAAAAAATAGCATGTTACTGCCTGTAATTGCAAATGTTAGGATAATGGCCTATAATTGAGTGGAAATTTTATTCACCAATACTTTTTGAATTAAAAGGAAAATTTGACTTTGACAAATAACCAAATGTTTATTAAGGGATAGAAGTAAATAGGTTTAACAACTTATAAAATAAGTTTTATTGGGTTAATTTGCCAAACAGTATATAACTGTAATTTAGAAACTTTGGGGCGAAATTAAAATAAAATTATAAGGTACCGGAATTATAAGCTATACTGCCAGTTAATAATTCTGCAACGGAGTGTGCAATTCGACATAGGCAGGCCTTTACAAATGCAAATAATACAGGACGAGATCGTCTTGGTTGCATTGATAAACACATAAAGAAAATATATTGATAGTATCTCGACCAAATCGCCTTTATGAAACGCTGCACAAGGAACTTACACCATTGAGCTTTTAACGGCTTTACAATAAATCCAACCGACACGAGCAATGTATGGGTACAACTTATGAAGTTAAAGGTTCTCCATGATTGTAGAAATATAAAAATATTAAATATTTACATGAGGGACAAACTTACTGGATCGCAGATAGAATTGTCACAAGAACCGAGAACACTAGACCTTGGTCTAGTGCAAAATCATACTACTTGTTAAACACAATAATAAGAGGAATTTGAAAAATCGGAATATATGTTTGGCAGGGTTCACAAACTAACCAAACCTAATAAATAACATCTTGAGGGGTAGATCGACAATTGAAAGCAAAAAAGATAACATAAATATTCTGTTTTTACTATTTATATAAATTACAGTAATTTAGATTACGCCTTCTTATCCAATACAATCCTTAAAACAATAAATAAAATGATTGTATATATTTTTATCAATGGTGAAATTTAGGCTACGAGAACGAATATAAGATAATTCCAGAGGAGCATGGTTAGACCCGAGAATGAGAGGATTGGTAATATTCTTGTAAATCGATACATAATCGTCTAAAAGAAATGACAAATCAGTTAATGCATTACAAATGCTAAAAGCCTAGAAGAAGAGGTTCTAACAAAAATTGAGATAAGACTACCACATCCTTAAAAATGCATTTATTCCATAAAATACTTATTGTATTTATAGTAGTATAGGAAATTATTGGATATATAGTAAGTTATGTACGTAAGGGTGGCCAGCCTACGCCCCTTAGCAAATCGCTCTTAAAACATCATTAAACAAGATACGAGCTAATAATAAATGAGAGTAGATGGATAGATATACCCTATAATATAAAATACATAATATAATAATAATTAATAATAGGGCATAAATACCAGTGAAGGTAAAATAATAATATTAATTTATTTATTTTCATAAGCTTTGAGACAATGCCAATTGACAATTACCAAAATTTTTCACCACAAATAAAGTTTCAAAAGATGAATTCTCATTGTTATGGGATGGTGGTTCTCGGGCTCGACATCCTCAACCGTATTCACAGTATTCCTTTGACTGGCCGTTTGCAGACTTTACATTTGGATATTGAACCAAAGAAAAGTAAACGATCATTGCAGATGGCAACTACGTGACCTCTAGTTTTTATAACCTAAATAATGAAACAATTATATTCTTCATGTCAATATCTCGCATTACACTCTTTGGAATCTCACCGGAACAAGACAGAAGGGCACATCCTGTACACTTTGCTTTTATTTACACTTTGCTTTTAAAATATTGGTTTCATTTATCATTGCGCTCCTTATCTTCTGGTAGGGAGGCTTCTGTTTGATGAAACCCAAATTTCATCGGCATACGACTGCTTAGGTAGTTCAGCAAAAATTTTTGTACGTTTACTCTCGTTTTTCCCACTATTTATGTTGGTTCAGCGATTAAGCCGATTATCTTTTGGAGGTATAAAGAACCCAAACCTCATTAATCCTGTTATTTAATCCAAGCTACTTCTTTGTTCATTCACTAATTATCGCCGGTTCAAGCCAGTCTGTGGATACCGAGAGTGAAGGAATGGAAACTACCTTGTCCGTAGAGGTAGTCGGCTGGCGAATTTTCTGTATGCCGTCATCACAATCCGCTAATGCTGGCCTTCCTGCCAGGAAGTGGAGCATACCCTTGCTGGGGTTCTCGACAATTTTCTTATCTTCCCATTATTTAGCGACTGAAGATGAATAGCGATATCCTAAACGTCAATTCCCACCTGTATGGTAGGACATATCTAGTGAAGTCCGGATGCATCCACCCCGTAAGCGTGAATTGTCTTCTCGGTCACAAATCTCAGGCAATTTTCTCTTATAAACCTCGTTTCCTTTCGAGCTATGAAAGCTTCCTCTCACCGCTTCTTCGATTTACCGCCTGCTGACTGTCTTTTTTGGTGACTCGGAACCCACCATAAATCTATAAGGGTCGATTAGGCAGATTCACAGGAAAGGCTTAATTAGCCGGAATTCGTCAGGTACAGTTCAATGGCGCTGCAATTTTTGATGCTATAGATATCTTATCACAAAAACAAACCTGGTAAGTTTATTACCAGTGAGTGCCCTAGAATTAAGACCTTTACCTTGCCTTTTTAATTGCTTAGGTGTCTCTTGTCTTTTTTAAGATTACTTAGTTATTACAAATAGTCTTATTCATGTCAAATCCCTTATGATAGCCATTTCTTCAATGATAATTATGACCTTAAACAATAATGGCACAAACTCGAACGAGGCCAAACTCACACCTTCAGTTCGGATCATGATTGGTGGAATTTCCCTAACTTCCTTTCACTGAGATTAAGTCTTTATTGTAGTCAAGTCTCAATCTTGTTGTATCATTATTATGTTTATTAATGTTCGCAGCCTAGGTCTGGGATATTGGAATTACGATAATAATCATTCAATGTAAACATATTTTGGGGCATTCGAAAATGCGTACATCCAGAATCCTGCGCATTGACCTCACAAGCGTCGCGCCGGCATTCACCATATATCTGACTGGTAGCTTGTAGGTAATTGGATAATTTGGCCATATAACTACGGATTTGTAAAACACTTCAGTTTAATTATGGCAGTAACTTTCAGGAGCATTAATATTTTATATTTGACCCTTTAAATTACATACCTTGGCTAGGTCGAGTTTAGTGAATATAAACTTTATACCTTTATTAGGCATAACTTTGGTGAATAAAAATTGTCATGGGTTAGTGAGTCCATATGAGCTTCAGGATCGAAAGACGATGAATCCTATTATTTTATTAGAGCCTATAATTATAGTCACCGGAGCATTCTCTATATTAAGTGCAGGTCCAAACCTTCAGGTAAGACTACATCTTTAGGCCTTGAAATATTAGAAAGCGACGTGGAATTGGAAAACTTATGATTACCCATTTTTGTATCTATCTTATATGTCATCACTACATTCAATTCTGAAAATCTTCACGTCAGGTGATATAGGTCTTAAATATGGCGTTCAGTGCCGTGAGGGCGGTGGATCATTACTATTTAAGGTCTATTTATCCGGCATGATCAGTCATTGATCTTCGCAGTATTGCCAGGGGCACAGTCGTTAAGGAAGATTTTCTTGCAGTGCCTTTCGGTATGGGATCCCTCCAACCATAACTTCTTCATAAATCCTCATTAAATAGATACTTGTGATAGTCTTTGCTGATATATTAGTGTCCAGACAGTACTTCTCACTTTACTTGTAACCATTGTATGGAATATCAATATTATAGTCTCATACTAAAGCGATTTATT
>JABUQX010107794.1:0-2500 GCA_015478945.1 Trachelipus rathkii
TCCCGCAAAATTCCGCCCGTCGTCCCTACAGCTCCAGCCCAAATTGGATTCTTGCCCTTTAAAGCATTAACGATTTTCATTAAATTTCTTTGGGTCCTAACAGGAACAATCTTCTAAAAATTTCTTTTTTTAAACTAAATCTTTCTCGATACCTGTCCTGTCCCAATCTAAACCTAAAAAAGACCATTATGAGTTTTGAGGCAGTTGAGATTTCCAGGAGCTTCCATCTATTGATTTTTCACCAGGCATTACCTTTTTCTTTGATTTTCTTTTTTCCTTGAAAATCTATTCTACTTCTACCTCAATACTGTTATCTTCTAATTTTGCTATTAACTGTGCTGCATATATTTTGTTCTGAATACGAGCCTGAAATGTTTTTCACTCTTTTTATCTCTTACTTGTGAAGCAGCTTTTCTACAAGGTCCCAGGCTGTAGATAGCCAATGGTTTTACTTTGTAAATATTTTGAAATGGGAGATATACAAGAAATAAATCTAATAAAACAATAGACATAAATAGGTTTTCAAATTTGAAATATTGACTGATTAATTTCTTGCCATGAATTTAGATTTGCAGTCAAAACTAGTTAACCAAGTATTAAAACGTTAATAAAATTGGATATTTTCTCTGCGTTTACACTTTCCTCACTTCTTAAATAACGCGTGTCTTCGTGAATTTCAACACTGCACTAACTAACAGCCCTACAACGAGACTGAGAGAGTGAGCGTAGCGACAAAGAAGTTAGTTAGGCTACCATTAACAAAAACCAACTGGCAACTGCTTAAAATTGATTGTAAACGCTTAAGATTACTGGGAAATAAATAATCAAATTACTCTGATGTAACTAAGTGTAAAGTAGTATCTCCATTTTTTTTGGCCTCTCCGGGGCCCCATTGGGACGGGGGCCCTCGGCAATCACCGACCAGCCGAACCTGGCAGTCCCGGGCCTGTGACTGGGAAGGTAGTAGTGGGGATAGTTTTGTTGTTTCATCACTTAAAATATGTTCAGAATGTATTCTTTTCTTCTTGAACTTCTGCAACCTTAATACATGGTCCCGTTCAAAGTGCGATTAGCTTTTGTTGGTTGATCTTCATTTAAGCTTACCCTGTAGATAGGAATTAATATAAACAGCAGCTAGTATAGAATACCATTGTCAATGAGAGAAATTTCTCTTCGTACCTTAGAGTTTATTATTTCTTCAGCATCTTAAATATAAAGGGTATAAGGTTGAAGGTTGAATTCATTAGAATATAATCCAAATTGAAACATAAGGTGCAGATTAAAAAAAACTTTCGAAGTTTTGCAATTGCATTTTGTGTGTGGACAGTCGCAAGTGAGTGAACTTGTTTGAAGCGATTGAAAATCACTCACAAGAGTCACAATTCAATAACTTGTCAGCTAAAATTTCTGATTGTAATCTACTACTCTTGAAAGTTTACTCCGACTCCGACCTCGGCAGAGAACTGCTAGCTATCTACCTGGCAGTCAAACACTTCAGATACTTCCTGGAAGGTTGGGAGTTTTACATTCTCACATATCACAAGCCGATCACCTTCGCCATGGCATCTCGAAATGAACGGCACTCGCCGAGAGAAGCTCGTCATTTGGAATATGTTTCTCAGTTTACAACAGACATCCGCCACGTTCCAGGTATGGATAATCTCACAGCTGATGCACTTTCACGCATCGAGATTACCTCCATATCTTCACTCCCCAGCATCAACTACGAGGACATGGCTACTGCACAGTCATCAGAAGAACCCTCTCTTCCCCAGGACTCTTCTCTGTAACTCAGGTGGATTTCTCTTCAGGGCATTCAGAAGAAACTCTTCTGTGACACGTCTACTGATGCTCCTCGTCCTTTCGTTCCTCCTGCTTTCCGAAAACCTGTTTTCTTGTTCCTCCCTCGCTTTCTCACCCCGGTATCGCGGCCTCTCAAAAGCTGATTAAGCCCGCTTTGTGTGGCCCAGTATTAATACTGATGTACGAAAGTGTACTCATGATGCATTCTTGTCAGCGTTCCTATGGGGGGGGTGGCACCGACACACCACAGCTCTCTCGGGGGGAAAAAGTTTTCCTCCCCCTGGAGAACGTTTTGAGAAAGTCATATCGACATTGTTGGTTCCTTTCCTCCTTCTGCTGGACATCAATATATCCTTACATGTATTGACCGCTTTACGCGCTGGCCAGAAGCCATTCTCTCAAAACTGCCCCTTGCGAAGTCATAGCTAAAGCTTTCATTTCTCACTGGGTCGCGCGTTTCGGCGTAACACTTACTGTGACTACGGATCATGGTAGACAATTTGAATCTTTCCTTTGGAGAGATTCGATGCGCCTCCTGGGTTCTGAGCGCCATGGAGACCATTACCTTCCAGACACCAGACAGTCCGCTCTTTTGTTCCGAGAGAACTGGCCACATGCACCCTTGTTTTCGCTCGTCACGAGGCTCCCTTTTGTACTCTTGAGCATCCACTCTGTGGTACTGCCCTGCTCAAAGTCT
>JABUQX010107794.1:12500-20000 GCA_015478945.1 Trachelipus rathkii
ACGTCCCCCTGCGTCCCCGTAGGGGAGACGCTGCCCCTGCTAAAAATCGAATGTTGTCGTAGAAAGTTGAATTTGGAGAGTGGATTCGGATAGGATTTCTAGAAAGACTTGGAACCTAATCAGAGGAGTTGGCATCGGCCACCGGTGGCTGGCTCCGGTGCGGTGCTGGCTTAGTAAATATTTGTATAATAATACGATATTAGTGTCTTTATATATATGTTATTGGCCCTGTAGATCTCGAAAACTGACGGTTATAATGTCGTAAGGGTGTCAAGGGCCCCCTTAAAGGTGGGGGTCTCCCTTAGAAATGAATGAAATGCATAACAGAAGTGGAGAAAGAAGACAGATTTCGGAGTCAGAGAAGGAATGAGTTGGTGAAGGAGTCTGAGTCAGGGGAGTCGGAGTCAGACCGGAACCGGTGCTGAGCCGGTGCGGTGCTGAGCTAATAAACATTCGTATAACGACAATGTGGCGTCCTTATAATATGTTAGCGAGTCGTAAGATTTCGACAAATGATGGTTTCCAGACCATCAGAAAAAAAATAAATAAATAAATAAATTTCTTAATTTCTTTTATGTTTATAACTTAAATTTTCGTTTTACATACACTAAAGCTGTAAATCAGTAAATCGGTAAAATCAAGACAGCCCTCCTCACCCTTCCGTGATCTATTGATTCTATTGCTCTATTGATTCAAGTCATATTTTTTTACTAACATTGTCACGTTTTAACAAACCCTAAAGCAGTAAATCATAAATCAAACCACCCTCCCCACCCCTTTCGTGATATATTGATCTATTGATTCAAGTCATATTTTTTTACTAAAATGTCAATGTTTTACCATACACTAAAGCAGAAAAAAATCAGTATCAACCCATCCAACTACCCTCCTGTCCAACCATGATCTATTTTAATCTAATCTCGATCTATTGATTAAGTCAATTTTTTTTTGTAAAATTGTCATGTTTTTCATACCCTAAATCATAAATCAAACCATCATCCCAACGCACCCTCCTGTCCATCCTGATCTATTGATCTATTGATCTATTGATCTATTGATCTATTGATTCAAGTCATATTTTTTACTAAAATTGTCATGTTTTACATACCCTAAATCAGTAAATCAGTAAATCATACCACCATCCACACTGCCCACCTTATCCATGATCTATTGATCTATTGATCTATTTGATTCGTCATATTTTTAGTAAAATTGAATGTTTTTACATACCTAAATCAGTAAATCAGTTAATCTAACAACCATGTTAATTTTAAGTTAACATGGTAATATTTAACGAAAAATTTATCATAACCTTGTTAATTATCATACTGATCAACGAATATATGCTAACGTAACATAGTTTTCAATTGATTAAGACGTTTACATAGCAATCAATCTTGAAGCTATGAATATAATGCCATGACAAACGCTGACACACC
The DNA here is from genome assembly GCA_015478945.1 of Trachelipus rathkii. Lineage (NCBI taxonomy): Eukaryota > Metazoa > Arthropoda > Malacostraca > Isopoda > Trachelipodidae > Trachelipus > Trachelipus rathkii. The sequence continues at coordinate 13,940 of JABUQX010107794.1, forward strand.
TTAAACATGAATAAACTGTTAACGTTAACAAAAGTTCCACACTTAACAACAGTAAATTAACTAACATAGCATACAAAGACGTAACCTATTCACACTTTGTCAGGCATTCTCTAACATAACAATGTTAATCTTACATTAATTGTAATTATTTAATAAAATTATCACAACATTGGTTATTATATAACTGATCAACGATATACTCTAACGTAATAAAGTTTCACCATCAATAAAGCTAACATAGCATAACAATGAACTAAGAAAATAATGTCAAACGACAAACCCAACACCACTTACACACGAAATAACTGTTAACATTAACAAAGTTCCACACTTACATAAGTAAAGTAACTAACATTGCATGCAAAACGTAAAACTATTCATACTTTTTCCAAGCATAATCTCTAACATATTAACGTTAATCTTCATTGACACAGTAACATTTAGCAAAATGTATCATAACGCTTGTCCGATTATCATACAGACCAATGATATATGCTAACGTAACAAAGTTTTTTAACATTATATAATATTGAACAAAAATTTATCATAACCTTAACTAAATATCATATCCCAACGAATAATTGCAAAACATAACAAAGTTTTATCCAAACATAACATAAAATAAAGTTTTATCCAAACATAACATAAAAATAAGTTCTTTGAATAAAATATCATAGTAAGTGTAATAGTTTACCGAATTTAAAGCATTAAATCAGTAAATCAAACACCCGTCCCTCCCCGCGCCATCCCTTCCACCCGTCCATGACGCTTTTGATCTATTTGATTCTATTGATTCAGGTCCCATATCGAGTATCATTTCGGATAACATAGTACAAAAATAAGTTTCTTTTAATTGTGTAACCAACGAATGATATGCTAACGTAAATTGTTTTCACATTAATAAAGCTAACATAGCATTCCACCAAAGACTAAGAATTAATGTACAATACAAACACCTAACCACACCTTACGCCGAATAACTACTAACATTAACAAAATTCCATACTTAAACAACAGTAAAGTAACCCTAGCACAGTGTACAAAACGTAATCTATTCATCACACTTTTTCAAGCATATCTCTTAACATATCAATGTTAATTTAACATTAACACTATTGATTTACGTCGCAATTTCGAGTATCATTTCGGGATAAACATAGCACAAAAATTGAGTTTTTATATACCGAACCACGAATATATGCTAACATAATCAATGTTTTTCACATTAAGTAAAGCTAACATCGGCAAATCATATGAACTAGAAGAAGAATAATGTAAAACGACACCTAACACAACTTACGCACGAATAAACTGTTAAATTAACAAAGTTCCACACTTAACACCAGTAAAATAACTAACATTGCATACAAACGTAACCTATTCACACTTTTTTCCAAGCATATCTCTAACATATAATGTTAATTTTACATTGACACGGTAATATTATAACCTAACAAAATTTATCATAACATTGTCTAATTATCATACAAACCAACGAATAACTGTAAACATAAACAAAGTTTTTATCCAAACATAACAAAACAAATAAGTTCTTTGAATAAAATATCAGTAAAAATAAAGGGTAATAGTTTACTGATTTTTAAAGCAGTAATCAGTAAATTCAGTAATCAAACCAATCAACGCCCTCCCACCAGCTCCTCATAACCTTTTTGATTATTGATCTATTGATTTCATGTCACATTTCGAGTAACATTCCGGATAAACATAACACAAAAATAAGTTTTATATATACTAACCAACAAAAATATGCTAACGTAACAACGTTTTTCACATTAAACAAGCTAAGCATAACATAACCTGAACTAACAATATAATGTACAACGACAACCCTAACTCACGGCATACGTAAACGAATAACTACTAGCATTAAACAACACTTCCCGCACTGACACAACAGTAACATACCTAACATTTCGTACAAAAAGTAAAACTATTCACAAACTTTTCAAGCACATTCTTCTAACATATCACATGTTAATTTCAGCATTAACATCGTAATATATTTAACAAAATTTAGGCATAACCCTGTAATCATCATACTGACAACGAATATAATGCTAACGTAACAAATTTTTTACATCAACATCGTAATATTTTTAACAAAAATTCATCATAACCTCGTCTAAATATCATAATCCCAACGAATAATTGCAAACATTAAAGTTTTAACCAAACATAACATAACAATAACAAAATTTTTAATCCTCACATAACATAAAAATAAGTTCTTGATATACTAACACAGTAATCCGTAATAGTTTACTGATTTTAAAGCAGTAATCAGTAATCAAGCCACCCATCCCTGCAGTCAACTACCCACCCACCCGCCTTATGATCTATTGAACTATTGATTCAAGTTATATTTCGAATATCATTTTGGATAAACATAACATAAACCTAAGTTCTTTATATACTCACCTACGAAAAATGCTTACGCAACAAAGTTTTAGCATCAATAAAGCTAACATATCATAACCTGAACTATAGAATATAATGTACAAATGCAACCTAAAACATACCTCGCGTATGAATAATCCGCTAACATCCTGAAATTTCCCTACTTATCAAAGGTACGTAGCTAACAGGTCATACAATACTCGATATCTTCCGTCCACTTTTTCCCGCATATCGCCAACAGGTTTAAAGCCGTTATTATCTAACAAAATCCCTTAACAAAATGACCAATCTATCAAATATACCAGCATCTTGAACTATGAATTGACATCTTCATCAAAGTTTCATGCGTTTCGAGTATTACATCATTTGAACTATGAATAAACGTAGACATTAGCAAATTTGGGCAAACCTAACATTACTCACAAAAACAAACTAGGCTCACGTTTCTAACACATGCATCGTCATTTAACACAGTAATATCTTAAAACTCATCATTTCTAACAAATCAGTGTTAATTTCACACGGTCATCATGGTAATATTTAACATAACGTACGTAACTTACGAATAAAAAAGTTTTCATTAACCAAGAGTATATAAAGCAACACATCACCTCCGAGAGAAAACCAAGGGGATGCGCCCTTGAAAGGGTGTGAATCCTGAGATGGGAGATCACCCCGATGTAAGCGGGTTTTGGGTCTCAGCCCTTCGGGCTGAGGCCTTACCGCGATATGCCAGCGCTTACCAACCGCCTTCGGTGATCTCCATCTGCAGGATTCACATCCTTTCAGGGCGCATCCCCTTAGGTTTTCTCTCGGAGGTGATGTGTTTTACTTTAGATACTCTTGGTTAATACATGAAAACTGTTTATTCGTAGTAGGTACGTTATGTTAATATTACTATGACAGTGTGAAATTAACATTAATTTGTTAGAGAAATGATGAGTTTTTGTAAGATATTAACTGTTGTTTAACTGACGATGATGTGTAGAAACGTGAGCCTAAGGTTAAGTTTTTGTTGAGAAATGTTAGGTTTGCCCGAGAAATTTTGCTAATGTCTACATTTATTCATAGTTCAATGATGTTATACTCGAAACAAGTGACACTTTGATAAAGATAGTGTCATTATAGTTCAAGATGCCGGTATCTTTGATAGATGGGTCACTTTGTTAAGGGATTTTGTTAGATATTACGGCTTTACCGTTTGCGGATATGCGGAAAGTGGGAACATATCGAGTATTGTATGAACTGCTGCTACTTTACCTTTTTATAAAGTATGGGAATTTTCAGGATGTTACGGATTATTCATGCGCGAGTTATGTTAGGTTTGCATTTGTAATTATATTCTTAGTTTCAGGTTATGATATGTCAGCCTTATTGATGCTAAAACTTGTTGCGTAAGCATATATTAGGTGGTCAGTATATAAAGAACTTGTTTTTTATGTTATATTTATCCAAACTGATACTCGAAATATGATTTGACATCCATAGTTCATAGATCATAGGAGGGTGGGTGGTAGGGGACTGCAGGGATGGTGGTTTGATTTACTGATTTACTGCTTTAAAATCAGTAAACTATTACGCTTTTACTGTGATATTTTATTCAAAGAACTTATTTTTTATGTTATGTCAGGATAAAATTTGTTATTTTTATGTTATGTTTGGTTAAAACTTTGTTATGTTTGCATTATTCGTTGGGGATTATGATATTTAGACGAGGTTATGATAATTTTTGTTAGCTTTTATATTACGAAGTTGATGTAACAAATTTGTTACGTTTAGCATTATATTCGTGTCAGTATGATGATTAGAAAGGGTTATGCTAAATTTTTTGTTAATATTACGATGTTAATGGTAAAATTAACATTGATATGTTTGAGATAATGCTTGAAAAAGTGTGAATAGGTTTTACGTTTTGTAACGAAGTGCTTAGGTATTTTACTGTTGTTCAGTGCGGAAGTTTGTTAATGTTAGTAGTTTAATCGTACGTATGGTGTGTTTAGGTTTGTCGTTGTAACTTATTTTCTTAGTTAAGGTTATGTTATGTTAGCTTATTATGCTAAAAACGTTGTACGTTGCATATATTCGATGGTTTAGATATATAAAGACTTATTTTGTGGTTATGCATATCCAAAATGATACTCGAAATGTGACATGAAATCAATAGATCAATGATCAAAAGGTTATGGAGGGAGGGGTGGGGAGGGGTTGATGGTTTGATTTACTGATTTAACTGATTTTTTCTGCTTTAAAATCAGTAAATTACAATTTACTATGATATTTAATTCAGATGATGTTATGTAAGCTTTATTAATGTGAAAACTTTGTTACGTTAGCCTATATTCATTGATCAGTATGATAATTAGACAAGGTTATGATAAATTTTTGTTAAATATTACTGTATCAATGTAAATTAACGTTAATGTGTTAGAGATATGCTTGGAAGAAGTATGAATAGGTTACGTTTTGCATACCATGTTAGTTGCTTTACTGGTGTTAAGTGTGGAACTTTGTTAATGCTAACAGTTTATTTGTGTGTAAGTTGTGTTGGGTTTGTCGTTGTACATTATTTTCTAGTTCATATGATGCGCTATGTTAGCTTTACTAATGTGAAAACATTTGTTATGTTAGCATATATTCGCTGGTTAGTAAATTTAAGAACTCATTTTTGTGCTATGTTTTCCGAATGATACTCGAAATGCGACGTAAAATCAATAGTGGTTAATGTAAAATTACATTATATGTTAGAGTATGCTTAAAAGTGTGAATACGGTTACGTTCTTGTACGCTGCGCTTAGGTACTTTACTGTTGTTAAGCATGGAACTTTGTTAATGCTAGTAGTTTATTCGTGTGCAAGGTGTACTAGGTCTTTGTCATTGTACATGATATTTCTTAGTTCTATGATCCCATGTTTGCTTTATTAATATGTGAAGACAATGTAACGAAAGCATAATAGGCTCTGTCATTTCAAGAAGAGATGAGCATAGGGAACTACGCTTAAATACAAATGATACTCGTATGTGACCTGAATCAATAGATCAATAGATCAAAAAGGTCATGAACGAGTGGGTAGGGATGGGTGGGGAGAGGAAGAGTGGTTTGACTGATTATTGATTTACTGCTTTAAAAATTCGGTAAACATTACAACACTTAGCTATGAATATTTTATTCTAAAGAAGCTATTTTATGTTATGTTTGGATAACTTGTTTTTTTATGTTATGTTTGGATAAAATTTTATGTTTCCAATTATTTGTTGGGGATTATGACATTCTAGGTAAGGTTATGATAAATTTTTGTTCAATATTACTATGATGATGTGAAAAAATTTGTTACGTTAGCATATATTCAATTGGTCTGTTTTGATCATCGGAACAAGGTTAGATACATTGGTTTGGCTAAATGTTACTGTGTCATGTAGGATTAACGTTAATATGTTAGAAATATGCTTGGAAAAGTATGAATAGGTACGTTTTGTATGATGTTATTTATTTTACTGTTGTTAAGTGTGAACTTTGTTAATGTTAACCATTTATTCGTGTGTAAGTTGTGTTAGGTTTGTCGTTGTAACATTATTTTCTAGTTCATGTTTATTTTGCTATGTTAGCTTTATTGTGCTGGAAAAACTATATTACGTTAGAGTATAT
>JABUQX010107796.1:2500-7500 GCA_015478945.1 Trachelipus rathkii
TAAAGGAAATTTGAAGCATTAAATTCAATGAAAAAAAGCTACGTTTTCTCAAAACCTCAGAGTCATAGGATGAAAATTTCACAATTATCTTAGCCTGATAGCAGGGGATTGAAAACCCCTATTATCAGCAGCTATACGGGTTATGGTGCTTATGCAGAATAAATATATATATATATATATATGTATATATATAATATATATATATATATATATATATATATATATATATATATATAATATATATATAATATAATTATATATAATAATTATATATATATTATATATATATATATGATATATATATATATATAATTATATATATAATTATATTATATATATATATATATATATATATAGTTAAATATATATATATATAATACATATATAGTATATATTTAATGTTTTTTAATATAAATATATATAGTATATATATATATATATATATATATATATTATATATATATATATATTATATATATATTATATATTTATATTTAAATATATATATATATATATATATATTATATATTTATTATATATCATATATATATATATATAATAATTATATATATATAATTAATGTCGCAATATTTTATAGATGAGGAACGCGGGTTAGTATCAGTATAATTTTCTGTGTGTCTAGGGTTTATACTGTTAACAAACTTCACAACTCTGATGGAATACAGGTTTCAAGCTTCAATGAAATAATCAAAGTTTCTGGAAGCTGTGCAGGTTTACAAACAATCCAGTTAAAAGCAGAAGCCTTAGAATCGAAATGGCAGCATTGAGAGTTTAAAGATCATAGTACGAAAAGCAAAAGCCGCTTATAATTAGTAATCTGCTTTTTATATTATTTGGCAGTATCTATATATAGAAATTAAACGCAATAATAATATCAACTCCTAACTAGATAAATGTAAAATTAATTCTATATCCTATCATCTTCCAAGCTAATAAATTTATATCTCACAATTTGTCAAAATAAATCTTCTTTTATAAATAATAAAATTGAGTGAATTGTGAAATATTCTAAACTTAATAAATAATAGCGAAATCAATAATAATAGTCTTTCCAAAATTAAATAAATAAACTAGTGAATCTCATCTCATAATTGAGAAATTATGGCCTTCAGGTAAGATATAACTTGACACACCCCTCCTAAGAAGACAAAGTGACTTGTCATCTTTCGTCTTGAAAAAAAACGTCATGGATATCTTCGCCTGAAAAGAGTACAAGTCTTTCCTACGGTACTTGTACATGTGCATTCGTTCTCCGCTGAAGAGTTTTAATTTCGCTCGGTCTTGGGATCGTTTTCTCGTCTAATCGTTCGTTCTTCATCCTGACTTTCGACATTGAATGGAAGTTATCAAGTGGCAAAACTCTTTTTTTTCTACGAAGGTCGATAATTTTCACTTCTAAGTTCTTCTGCCCCAGCCGCTTCGCATTCTCTAGATTTTTGTTGGTACAAAATCCTCTGCGTTTTCTACCCCTGATGGTGAATGAGATCTCTGGAATGAACTCGACGCTGGGACCTCCTTGTTGGGAAAAGGAGTGGAGCAGTCACTGCACTTCTCTCCGTTAGACCAGAGAGTTCATGACCTTTTTCCACTGCACGAGATTCTTGAGCGAGAAGAGAAGAAAGATCATCATTGAGTAATGTTTCTGCAGTCTCAACTATACCATTCTCCTCATGGTTTTGAAGTTCCTTCTCCTTCTCTTTATTTTCTTCAGGTACTACTTCATTTGCATCATCCTTTTCAGCTTGAATACTTTCCAAAGGAGTGGTCAACTGATCTTCAGATGGCACCTCAGTTTGAGACTTTCTCTCCTTCTTTCGGACTTCCTTTCATATCTTCTCCACTGTGTTAACTGGAGACATTCTTCCTCTAATTACTATATACCCCCTAGGCATCACCGCTGTCACTAGACTTTATTGTCTATCACATGGCTCAAAAGCTTGAAATTTGAGGAGTTTTTTCTTGATTTTTGGAATGGGAGATTTCCATTCAAATTTTCCACTGTCTTACTATCTTTTGTAGCAGTTTCAGTTTCATGATTTGTTTCGGCGACGGATGTGTCTTTGCCGACATCAATTTTATCATTATTTTTTTAATAGCTTTTTCAGCTTCATAAACAACTTCGACAATGGTTGTGTCGACGTCGGTATTAATTTATTATTATTTTTTTCAATGCATTTTCAGCTGTCTTAAATAACTTCGAAAATGGTTGTGTCCACGTCGTATTAAATTTTATCAATTTTTTATTTTCATAGCAAATTCTTCAACAAGTAACTTCAACATGTATTGTCACGTTGGTATGCATTTTATTTTCAGATACATTTTCTTTTTCTGCTACATGTAACTTTCCGACAATGGATGTGTCCGTCGGTTAATCGATTTACCAATCAGTTCCGAACCTAATTGTCTCCGGACCTAGCGCGCCTGGGATATTTCCCAATGTTAAATCATATAACGCATCGTTCGGACATAGAGCTTCGACGTACCCCGTATAAAACGGAGTGCGAATCCAAATTCTTGCTTCAGGGGCCGTCCTATGGGTGTTATCAATCAGAAGCATTTTTCTGATCTTGCCTGTGAATTGATGGTTTTTCACGAACTTCTTTCTCGCAATTACGCCACTACACCCTGTATCACGAAGTACTGATACATCAACGCCATTTATAGAACCATTCGTTTACGGGCATGAGGAATGTCTGACATTTGAATTATCCTGACATTGACATGGATATACACGGGATTAACTTTTCGCATTGACGTGTCACATGCCGTGCTTTACCATTTTTTCTTCACGTCAAGACACTCATTCATCTTCCAATTTGACATGCCGCTGCAAGAATCCCTTTGTTAATAGGGGAGGATTATATTGTATACGGCGCATTGTGTACTTCTTTCCCTTGGGCGTGCCACTTCTCTTTGCTGTCTTGTTATCGGGTTAAACTTATTTTAAGTAGTGCGATTACGTTGGAAATCTGTTGTTTCCATTTTGGGCAGAATTAGCAACCGCTGGAATCGTGGCCGCCTTTGTGGCATATTCCACAAACTTTGGTGTATTGGCGTTGAGTATTATGGTTTATTTTATCCTCGTTACTACCATATGCCATAGAAAGGTTAAAGTCTTGCCTTTTGAAACAAAGGTTCTTACCCCTTGCTTGAAGAAATCTATCCTCGCGAGAAGCGATGTCGTTTAATCTAGAGAGTCCTGCCTCTCTAAGATGAACAGCTAAATCCTTTGGGCAACAGGTGTCTAAATGAACGGACGAATGAGACTGATTGGACAGTCGTATTCGTTTTAATTCGAAGTTCCGTGTGCGTTCGGTTTCTTCAATTTGTTTATTTAATGGTGCCGCCTTTTCTATGTCCTTCTCTTTCTGTGAGTTGAGCATCCTTTCAGGCTTCCTTTCTCTTGTGTTGAGCTTCTTCCTCTCTCTTAAGTTGAGCATTCGTTTCAGCTTCCTATTTCTTGAGTTGGGCATTCCTTTCAGCTTTTTCTGCTTCAGCAATCTTCTCTTCTCTCTTGAGTTGGGCTTCCTCTTTCTTCCTTTCTGCTTCAGAAAATGAGAACATTCCCAAAAGTAAGGACAAATACAAAGTGAAGTCAACAAAAAAAAATACGTAGATTCCAAAATGTAATGAAGGCTCACCATAAGTTGGAACATCAAACAAGGAAATTAAGGAGACTGAAAATTTATTTGAAGAGAGTGAGGATATTAAATTATCATGTGAAAAGAAGCCAATTGCAAAGATTGAAAATAGTTCAACTCAGTAAGAATAAGATGAACTAAAAAATTTTCGTGATGAAGAAATAATGTTAAGCTATATTCCTTCTTGGACAAGGCCACCCAAAAACGTGTCGCAATATTTTATAGATGAGGACACTGCGGGTTTTCAGTAATCAATAACATAATTTTCTGTGCTTAGGGGTTTAATACTTTATCATAACCTTCACAACCTGCTGAATATCAGGTTTCAAGCTTCAATGAGATAATCAAAAGGTTCTGGAAGCTGTGTAGGTTTACAAACAATCAAGTTAAAAGCAGGAGTTTTTACTCATAAGAAATATTAAAAGATAACCCAATCACAAGTTTAAAGATCGATAGTACGAAAAGCAAAAAGCCCTTATAATAATAACTCTGCCTTTTTATATTATTTAGCAGTATCTTATATATAGAAATTAACGAAAAATAATAATATCAATCACTTAACTTGAATAAGTGTAAATCATTAATACGCTATCATCTTACAAGCTAATAAATTGTATCTCACAAATCCTTAACTTGATAAGTCTAAAATTAATTATATACCTATCATATTACAAGCTAGTAATTTTATATCTCAATTTGCCCAAATAAATCTTCTTTTATAAATAATAAAATTGAGTGAATTGTGAGATATTCTAAACTTAAATAAATAATAGCGAAATCAAAGTTAAAGCTAAATAGTTTTCCCAAAATTAAATAAATAGATTTGTGAGAAATTAATGGCCTTCAGGTAAGATATAACTTGACAATATATTTATATATATGTATATATTATATATATATATATATATATATATATATATATATATATATATATATATATTATATATATATATATATATATTATATAAATTATAATTATATATATATATTATATATAGATATATATAGTAATATAATAAATAATATATTTATATATAATATATTATAATATATATAATTATTAATATATATATATATATATATATATATATATTTATATATAATATATAATAACTTATATATTATAATAATATATATATATAATTATATATATATATATATTATTATATTTATAATTATATATTAATAATATAATATATATATATTACTATATATATATATACACTATTATATATAATATAATTCTAATATATATTATATATATAATATATATATATATATATATTATTAATATATAATAATATATTATATATATATAATATGGGTCAATGTTTACAT
>JABUQX010107798.1:0-20000 GCA_015478945.1 Trachelipus rathkii
CGTGCTCCTTCTCTCGGCGCTCCTGTTCCTTGCTTCTCTTGCTACTATTCCTCTTCGACACTGACATGTCATTCCATTTAGATTCAGATACAGAATGATGCTGATTTGAGGGAGGTTTCTCCCGCTTTAATCCCATTCGGTTGCAATTTCATCGGTACCCATATATCACCACATAACTTGTCACCCAACTCAAAGAAAACATGATGATCTATATGACCCCTCAGAGAAAAGAATTCCTATTTATCTATTTTCACCTACTGTCTTCAACTTCGCCCGTATCCTAAAGTAACAATTATTGCCTCCTCGTGAATCGGCGTGTTGATGTCTCCTTCCAGCTCTTCTGAAAATTGTAGTTCCCAAAGTTCGATCAATGGTATCCTCCCCACACCAAATACACCTCACTAACACTAATTAGTGACACTACTGGGCTATCTGATTCACAGTACAGAACCCCCAACACCACATTAGATTATTATGACGACATGGTCAGCATTAATCCTTCCAAATTTATGTTCCTCTCTTCGAGTTCTGGACTTGATAGCAAGGAGGAGATGGGTTGTTCAACGGCCCACTAGGGAACAGTCTCGTTCCCCAAGTGCAGTGCGGTGAGGAAAATGACTCATTCATCAGTCCTTCTTTAAAGATAAACCTTATTTTTCTTGTTCTAGCTCTCCCACAAGGACTGATACTAATACAGAAAAAAACAACAGAGGCGTGTGCTCCCCGTAAGTTTTAATTCCGTTCAGTTCAAATGCATCTCAGATGACTGAATTTTATGGGTTTTCACCTATACGACAAAAAGATATGTCATCATCGCCTACAAATAGTAACCCTCCGGAACATCCTTATGAATTTGTGTGTGAGGTTTTCGGTGACCCTAAAGACGTCCAACTAGAAGATAGTAATCTTACTCTTTTACACTTAGGGGACGAAACTTTGGATGAAATACAGAGTGGTCGTTGTACCAGAAGTAGAGGTCCCGTTAGAGAATTCCTTAATGTAATGAATACTCCTATTGAGTATAGACGTCACAAAAGACGTCCCAACATATAAAATAAATATCGAAGTATCATACTGATACTTACACTGATACTTACACTTTGAACAAACACTAATATATTTTACCATAAATTTTGCTTTACAGATATTATTTAATACCACACATACATTAAAAATATATTTTTATTTTATAAAACATTCTATTTTACAAGTTTAACATAATACACATTCCATTTTACAAGTTTAACATAATACACAGAACATATAAAAAAATATATGATTATTCTTTATAAATGGAATGATTGTAAACAGATTAAATTCATTTACACTGAAAAAAAATAATAACATTTACTCATATTCATAAAAGGGAAGAAATGGGAAGGGAAACGTAAAGGTAAAGCTACCACTTATAAGTGGTATTTCTTCTGTCACTTTCTTATTCCTCTCTTCTACCTTTCTTCTACCTTTTGTCTCTGACTCTGACTTAAAGATAATACTCTTTGTACTATTTACTTATCCTCTGACCCTGTACTCTTCTATTCCTATCATCTCACCTGCTGCTTTCCAGATAAACAAAGTTTTTAATAAAAATAATAAATGATTTTTTTTTTGATAAACTTTAGAATAGGCCTAAATAAAGTACTAACCCATGATGGGTTAGCCACTAAATAACTGATGCCAATGGTCTTAGACCTCAATAAAATACTTTAAAAATTTATAAACTTAATCGTTTATAAATTTTTATTGTGCATGAGATACCACGAACCAATCATTGTAGCATGCTGGTATATTCATGCATGACACAATTGATTGGGGGCTGGCTCCCTGTTATTATTCTAGTTACAGATCTGTTTTCTCTTTTGACCATCGGAAAGGCAACATCATACTACACTGTAAGTAAGGATCACACAAAAAACGCTAAAGACGGAAGTTAAACTGTAAGTATAATAAAATTACGATACATACATGCTATATATGTGAAAACATATATAACATATATGTGTCGGTTGTGTAATAAACAAAAAAATAAATTAGTAAAAATATAATATTATAATAATATTATTATATTTAAAAAACTGATGCATTATTTCACTGAAATATATAAAGAAAATGGCACACCAATAATATACTGATATGTAGAACATATGTTTGTATATTATCATTATCGTTAATTGCGGAGTTGTCAGCCATTTCTTTATTTGAATATGCAAATAGAATGCACAAAAGGTATGTTAGTGGGATAAAAGTGAAAGAATGGGAAATTAATCAGAAAATGATTAACGAAACGAGGCATTCAACGAAAGACACCATTATTATATTTAGAATTATTTTTGAATTATGATATATAAATAATGATATATAAATATTATAAATTAAAAATGAAATTTTGAAATTAACTGATATAACTTTATATGTATTTATTTTTTACTGATTTAATAATTTGTTTTCTTACCTGGGAAAAGTTACTAATGCCTGTTTCACCTATCTTTCCCAAACATATTCCTTTCTCTCTTTTCACATACCACAAAATTTTTTTTATTAAATGAACAAATTAAGGACCAACCTAACCATGAATAGCAAAATGTCGGAAATGGCTTTAATCGGATCTTCCGAAGTATCTATCTTTATGAATGACCAAAGATACTTTATGAATAAATATAATATCAAGCCTAGGGTCAATTGTGCTTCTGGGCGCTACCTGACTGCCTGTATAGCTCAGGTAGAGAAGGTCGTAAACAGCACAACCAAAACTTTAATAATATGGTCCTTGACCACGATGGGTTGGAAGAAAAAGGAGTTATTTGACGAAAATGGCTTAGGTACCACCTTATTCGAACCTGTTGAGGCACTAGATATATCAGGAGTACCTGGGGTGATGGAAAAAATCACAGAAAAAGCCAAGAAATTAAATCCCAAAGTTACAGTATACTTGTTAATTCCCCCAGTACAAGACTTATACAGCTTTAACCAAAAAAGACTAGTAAGAGATTGGGGAATATCCTTCAAGGATTATTGCGAAAAGAACAAAATATTAGCCCCACAAAAAATGAGAGCACACTCTATTTTTTTTTAATACATTCAACACATTGGCCAGTTCAGAATTGAATGGTCCCGAAATGTACTAGTTGGATCAGGACATTATGAAACATGACGAATTCCGTACAAAGGGACACCCAATCATATCCACACTAAAATACCTAGGACATGATCATCCGTCATGAACATGATTCTCCTTTGTCCAACATGACACCCAAACAGACGTTTTGTAGACGCTCTACTGACCTTATATAAAAACAACTTTTTGTAAACACTGAACACAGAAATTATCCCCCACCAGTCACACACATGCAGTCAAGTGTGGGTCCTTATCAGATTCAACAGGGTTAAATGGGTCCACATCCAAACACCTTTACTAGAACACCTAGATTGATGGGAAATAATTTAAGATACTGCTGCCCTTTTACAAAACAAATAAAAAAAACAAGCTGGTTCACAAACACGGAGATGGACCTCCTTAGATATACAGAGAATCCATATCGATTCACAAATCCAACCATGTTATTGGCAGATCGGAGTCTCCCTAGTTTCTTTGTTCCTCACCTCAGCCACAGACACCAATAACGCCCCTATGCACATAAAAACCGGCCTTTTCTCATTATCAGTCAACAGTTCCTAGCTTCAATGCAACTTAATTACCACCTGACACCAAATGTACCACTACATCCACTCAGAGATTAACATCGATCCACAAATTAAACGCTTCAAGAGGTCGTCGCACGATGGCAATGAAGCAATTATTGTGATAAAATGACAGAGCTTTCAAAGAAAGTTATGGCGACAATTGCATAGAATAGAAGAAGAAATGCCATATGAATCTTTTCTGGCAATGGACGTACTTATGCAATAAGCCATAAATAAAACAGAAATCTAGTTCTTGTCAGTCACAAAGTTAAAATAAAAAGTATTAAAATATTAACATTGTTATATAAAAGAACGTTTATTTTTATGATTAAATTATTATAATTAGTGAGCGTGATTTGATTGATTTGTATTATTGTTAAAAATACAAGATAAAAAAACAGCACAGAATCCGTTGGTTTCAAGCGAAACACCTGACACAGTAGACCTTCCCATCCTCTCCGCCGCTGTTTTAATCATCTCTGACTATTTATTTAAGCTCCTCGTCGAAATTAAACGGGTTTTTTTTTGATGCAGAGATGTAAGGATCCTGCTCAACCCTCGGTTATACATAGAACTAGGATGCTTTTCTGGTTTACTTATAACTAAACCATTTTGTAAATTAGATAGTTAAAACCAGACGTATTATTTTTTTATCTTTTATTTAATTATTCATCTATCATTATTATTTATCTGTAATTATATCAACTTCATAACCTATGCATTTCTTTAATGTTCTCTATTCTTTCTTTTTAAATATAAAGACTTTGAAATCATATATAGTAATTAAAAAATATTGCACATTCTCATTAATCAGTACTCTTACCTGTCTCTTTTTATGGATTGAATGTCCTTACACATCACTCTCGAGGTGAGTTATATATCTTTTACCATGATTATAGTTTGTAAGATGTTTATTATGTGCGATATAAACTTGATACTCAAAGATAAAATGTGATAAAAACGTTAAAAATGATATTACAGTTTAGTGTCAAGACATCCTCTTCCTACTCCCAAAGTGAATAAAAGAAACTAAAAATCCCCTCTTTGCCTAATATAATATAATATAATAAAATATAATAAACTATTTTGACCAGTGAATTATAATATTAATATATATATATATATATTATAATTCTAGGGTCCCAATCTAGGGTACCAGTCTTGGTCCCAATCTAGGGTACCAGTCTTGATCCCAATCTAGGGTCTCAATTTTTGTCCTTATCCTGGGAAACCTTTCCACATGTTGTGCCGATTTGTTAGTCCTGGGCTTGAAACTTGTTTGCTCAGTTACGAGGTCTTGTGTTGTGATAATTACTCTTGCCCCCAAAAGTGATAACATTAGTGCCTTTCAAGTAGAACTTAACTAAAACTTTAACAGTTCATCTCAACTAAAGCATAGTCTGCCGCTATCTTTTTTAAGAGGACTGTGTAATTAGAAAAACTTTATGAAAGTGCCTTTAATAGTTATCCCCATCCGTACCATACCTCATGAGCTAGCCCAGAAATCGCGTCAAAACTTTTATAAACTAAAGAATTAAATGATGTCTTAAATATTAATTTTAAGTTAAGTTTGTGTCTAATTTATATATATTTTGAAAACTCTGTATATACGTGTGAATGTCTGTTTGAAAGTTTAAATCCACACATTCCAACCTGAATTACACTCAAAGTCTTGAACCAGAAAACAGGGATCATAAAAACATCGGACACTGAATAATTTATTAGTATTTAGATCGGAAAGTATGTGCGTTCCATAGCGTTCATTAACAGTTGGGCTAAAAGACCAACCTAATTTATGAATTACCTGAAGGTTTAAGCTTATAGGATCATAGACTTCATAAAGTTCTAATGATTTACCTTAACCAACCTGATAAAAACCTGTAAAAAGATATAAGGGACTAAGATATATCTATATATCTATGTTTTATAAGAAAATAATAAAAACTAAAACAACAATTTTCTAATCTTCTTGGCATATTAATAAATTAATAAATGATCTAAATTAATAAATTAATAGTACAAATCAATAAAGTAATTCTAAAAACAACACAAGGCACACACAGGCGATCAGCACCAAAGAAATAAGGTCTCAGTGGCATATGTGACCGCCGTTGGAGATTCGTCGAAATGCCTAATAGTACTTAAGTTATAAAAGGGTAATTTTAGTTTTCTCACTTTCTTCAAGGTACCCTTATATTTTTTCTTCTTCTTTTCTATTTTCCTTTTCACTGATTATAATTCGTAATTTAACATTAAATCATACTTTAAATAGTCAGAAATTTTAAAATTCAAGCCTGGAAGAGAGAAAAAGGAAAAAAAGAAAGACAGCGAAAAAACGACTGATTAGGAATTAAATTTTTTTCTTTGTTTTTTGAAACTTGGAAGGAGACAGGCTTTGGGGGGAATTATAAGTCTCCAACCATACGTATTATCGGTTTTTGCGTAGTCTGTGGTTCTGTAAAATTAATATAATTAATATTATATTATTAAATAATTGTATTAATTTTATAATGTATTATATAATTATAGATAATTAGTTTAGAAAGAAGCGAAATGGAGAACAGGCAAGCAAGGCATAAAACTTGCACCGGATAATACGTTATCGTATCTTGAGCCTTATAATTCCAAATGCCCCTGTTCTCAAGTAGTTCATAAAATCAAGAAAATTAATTTCAGTCGTTTCCGACTTTTTAAAAGTATGATTAATGTTAAATTTACGAATTATAATCAGTGAAAAAGAAAAATAGAAAAGCAAGAAAATATATATAAGGGTACCTTGAAGAAAAGTGAGAAACTATCTTCTCCTGTTGCCTTCCTCCAAGATACTTTTAGGCATTTCGACGAATCTCCAACGGCGGTCACATATGCCTCTGAGACCTTATTTCGTGTTTATCGGTGCTGATCGCCTGTGTGTGCCTTGTGTTGTTTTTAGAATTTACTTTATGGTGTTACACTTTATTTTATATTTAATTTAGATTCAAGAAGAGAGTACTTATAGATGATAGACAAGAAGGATAGAAAAAAAGATGTGTTTGTTTTATTTTTATTATTGTACTTATAAAAATAGATTATATAGATTATATCTTTGGATTATATCTTTTTACAGGTTTTTATCAGGTTGGTTAAGGTAAACCATCAGGTTAGAAAATTATGGATTATATAAACCTATAAACTTAAAGTTAGGTAGATCATAAGATTAGGTTGGTTTATTTACAAATGAAGTATGAATGAATGCTATGGAACGCACATACTTTCCGATCTAAATACTAATAAATTATTCAGTGTCCGATGTTTTTATGATCCCTGTTTTCTGGTTCAAGACTTTGAGTGTAATTCAGGTTGGAATGTGAGGATTTAAACTTTCAAACAGACATTCACACGTATATACAAAGTTTTTAGAATATATGTATAATTTAGGCACAAACTTAACTTAAAATTAATATTTAAGACATCATTTAATTCTTTAATTTATAAAAGTTTTGACGCGATTTCTGGGCTAGCTCATGAGGTATGGTACGGATGGGGATAACTATTAAAGGCACTTTCATAAAGTTTTTCTAATTACACAGTCCTCTTAAAAAAGATAGCGGCAGACTATGCTTTAGTTGAGATGAACTGTTAAAGTTTTAGTTAAGTTCTACTTGAAAGGCACTAATGTTATCACTTTTGGGGGCAAGAGTAATTATCACAACACAAGACCTTGTAACTGAGCAAACAAGTTTCAAGCCCAGGACTAACAAATCGGCACAACATGTGGAAAGGTTTCCCAGGATAAGGACAAAAATTGAGACCCTAGATTGGGATCAAGACTGGTACCCTAGATTGGGACCAAGACTGGTACCCTAGATTGGGACCAAGACTGGTACCCAAGATTGGGACAATAGAATTATAATATATATATTAATATTATAATTCACTGGTCAAAATAGTTTATTATATTTTATTATATTATATTATATTAGGAAAAGAATATTTTTCCTCACCCTTAAGTTGCAATGAGGGGATTTTTAGTTTCTTTTATTCACTTTGGGAGTAGGAAGAATGATGTCTTGACACTAAACTGTAATATCATTTGAAACGTTTTTATCACATTTTATCTTTGAGTATCAAGTTTATATCGCACATAATAAACATCTTACAAACTATAATCATGGTAAAATATATATAACTCACCTCGAGAGTGATGTGTAAGGACATTCAATCCATTCATTCAAAGAGAGACAGGTAAGAGTACTGATTAATGAGAATGTGCAATATTTATTTAAATTTACTATTTCTGATTTCTAAGTCTTTATATTTAAAAAGAAGAATTGAAGAACATTAAAGAAAATGCTAAGGTTATGAAGTTGAATAATAATTACAGTATAAATAAATAAATAAAATGATAGATGAATAATTTATAAAATAAGATAAACAAAAATAATAACGTCCTGGTTTTAACTATCTTAATTTACAAAAATGGTTAGTTATATCAGTAAACCAGAAAAAGAGATATAACCATCAGTTACTATTGTATAAACCAGGGTGTGACAGGCCCCCTTACATCCTCCCCTGCTAAGTCTAAACCCCCGCTTAATTTTCGACGAGGGAGCTTAATAACCAAGTCAGAGAGGATTAAAACCAGCGGCGGAGAGGATGGAAGGTCTACCTGTGTTCAGGTGTTTCGCTTGAACCAAGGATTCTGTGGCTGTTTTTTATATCTTGTAAATATTTTATAAACAATAATACATCAGAAAAATCAAAAATCACAGCTCAGCTAAATTAATAATAACTTTATCATAACAAATAAAACGTTCTTTTAGTATAACAATGTTAATTATTTTAATACATTTTTATTTAACTTTAAGTTGACTGACAAGAACTAGATTTCTGTTTTATTTATGGCTTATTGCATAAGGGTACGTCATTGCCAGAAAAAAGATTCATAGTGGCATTTTCTTCTTCTAATATTTCATGCCATTGTCGCATAACCACTTTCTTTTGAGCCACTGTCATTTTATCCCAATTAATTTGCTTCATTAGCCATCGTGCCGACGACCTCTGAAGCAGTTTTATTTGTGGATCGATGTTAACTGTCTGAGTGGATGTAGTGGGTACATTTGTGTCAGGTGGTAAATTAGTTGAATTGAAGCTAGGAACTGTTGACTGATATTGAGAAAAGGACGGTATGTTATATGTAGCATAGGGGTATTGTGTCTGTGGCTGAGGTGGAGGAACATAAGAACTAGTGGAAGCACCTTCCGACCTAGCACAATAACATGGTTGTGGATTTTGTGAATGATATGGATTCTCTGTATATTCTACAGGAGGTCCATACTCCGTGTTTTGTGATCCAGCTTGTTTTTTATTTGTTTTGTAATAAGGGGCAGAGTATTTAAATATTTTCCCATCAAATCTAGGTGTTTCTAGTAAAGGTTGTTTGGATGTGGAACCCATTTTAACCCTGTTTGGAATCTGATAAGGACCCACAGACTTGACTGATGTGTGTGAACTGGTAGGGGGATAAGTTTTCTGTGGTCCAGTGTTTACAAAAAGTTGTTTTTTATATAAGGTCAGTAGAGCGTCTACAAAACGTCTGTTTGGGTGTAAACCGTCAGTCAGTAAAGGAGAATTCATGTTTATGACGGATTGATCAGTGTCTAGGTATTTGTAGTGTGGAGTATGATTTGGGGTGTCACTTGTGGTACGAATTCCGTAATGGTAGTTCATAATGTCTGATCCAACTAGTACATGTTTATCGGGCCATTCATATTCTGAACTGGCCAATGTGTTGAATGTATTAAAACAAAAAATAGAGTGTGCTCTCATTTTTTGTGGGGCTAATATGTTGTCTTTTTCGCAATAATCCTTGAAGGATATTCCCCAATCTCTTACTAGTCTTTTTTGGTTAAAGTTGTATAAGTCTTGTACTGGGGGAATTAACAAGTATACTGTAACTTTGGGATTTAATTTCTTGGCTTTTTCGGTGATTTTTTCATCACTCCAGGTACTCCTGATATATCTAGTGCCTCAACAGGTTCGAATAAGGTGGTACCTAAGCCATTTTCGTCAAATAACTTCCTTTTCTTCCAACCCATCGTGGTCAAGGACCATATTATTAAAGTTTTGGTTGTGCTGTTTACGACCTTCTCTACCTGAGCTATACAGGCAGTCAGATAGCGCCCAGAAGCACAATTGACCCTAGGCTTGATATTATATTTATTCATAAAGTATCTTTGGTCATTCATAAAGATAGATACTTCGGAAGATCCGATTAAAGCCATTTCCGACATTTTGCTATTCATGGTCTAGGTTAGGTTCGTCTAAAATTTATTCATATTTTTTTTTTTTTATTCAAAGAGTTTGTGGTATGTGAAAAGAGAGAAAGGAATATGTTTGGGAAAGATAGGTGAAACAGGCATTAGTAACTTTTCCCAGGTAAGAAAACAAATTATTAAATCAGTAAAAAATAAATACATATAAAGTTATATCAGTTAATTTCAAAATTTCATTTTTAATTTATAATATTTATATATCATTATTTATATATCATAATTCAAAAAAAATTCTAAATATAATAATGGTGTCTTTCGTTGAATGCCTCGTTTCGTTAATCATTTTCTGATTAATTTCCCATTCTTTCACTTTTATCCCACTAACATACCTTTTGTGCATTCTATTTGCATATTCAAATAAAGAAATGGCTGACAACTCCGCAATTAACGATAATGATAATATACAAACATATGTTCTACATATCAGTATATTATTGGTGTGCCATTTTCTTTATATATTTCAGTGAAATAATGCATCAGTTTTTTAAATATAATAATATATTATAAGATGATATTTACTAATTTATTTTTTTGTTATAATTATACATTAACATTACTAAATTTGTTATATTATGTTTTCACATATATAGCATGTATGTATCGTAATTTTATTATACTTACAGTTTAACTTCCGTCTTTAGCGTTTTTTGTGTGATCCTTACTTACAGTGTAGTATGATGTTGCCTTTCCGATGGTCAAAAGAGAAAACAGATCTGTAACTAGAATAATAACAGGGAGCCAGCCCCCAATCAATTGTGTCATGCATGAATATACCAGCATGCTACAATGATTGGTTCGTGGTATTCTCATGCACAATAAAAATTTATAAACGATTAAGGTTTACAAATTTTTTAAGTATTTTATTATTTTATTGAGGTCTAAGACCATTGGCATCAGTTATTTAGTGGCTAACCCATCATGGGTTAGTACTTTATTTAGGCCTATTCTAAAGTTTATCAAAAAAAAAATCATTTATTATTTTTATTAAAAACTTTGTTTATCTGGAAAGCAGTAGGTGAGATGATAGGAATAGAAGAGTACAGGGTCAGAGGATAAGTAAATAGTACAAAGAGTATTATCTTTAAGTCAGAGTCAGAGACAAAAGGTAGAAGAAAGGTAGAAGAGAGGAATAAGAAAGTGACAGAAGAAATACCACTTATAAGTGGTAGCTTTACCTTTACGTTTCCCTTCCCATTTCTTCCCTTTTATGAATATGAGTAAATGTTATTATTTTTTTTTCAGTGTAAATGAATTTAATCTGTTTACAATCATTCCATTTATAAAGAATAATCATATATTTTTTTATATGTTCTGTGTATTATGTTAAACTTGTAAAATGGAATGTGTATTATGTTAAACTTGTAAAATAGAATGTTTTATAAAATAAAAATATATTTTTAATGTATGTGTGGTATTAAATAATATCTGTAAAGCAAAATTTATGGTAAAATATATTAGTGTTTGTTCAAAGTGTAAGTATCAGTGTAAGTATCAGTATGATACTTCGATATTTATTTTATATGTTGGGACGTCTTTTGTGACGTTTATACTCAATAGGAGTATTCATTACATTAAGGAATTCTCTAACGGGACCTCTACTTCTGGTACAACGACTACTCTGTATTTCATCCTAAGTGTAAAAGAGTAAGATTACTATCTTCTAGTTGGACGTCTTTAGGGTCACCGAAAACCTCACACACAAATTCATAAGGATGTTCCGGAGGGTTACTATTTGTAGGCGATAATGACATATCTGGTTGTCGTATAGGTGAAAACCCATAAAATTCAGTCATCTGAGATGCATTTGAACTTTCAAAACTGAAGGAATTTAAACTTACGGGGAGCACCACGCCCTCTGTTGTTTTTTCTGTATTAGAATCAGTCCTTGTGGGAGAGCTAGAACAAGAAAAATAAGGTTTATCTTTAAAGAAGGACTGATGAATTGAGTCATTTTCCTCACCCACAAACTGCATTTCTGGGGAACGAGACTGTTCCCTAGTGGGCGTTGAACAACCCAATCTCCCCTCCATTGCTATCAAGTCAGAATCCTGCGGAAGAGAAGGAAATAAGAATTTGGAAGGATAATCCTGACCATAGTAGTCATAATAATCTAATGTAGGTGTTGGGGGTTCTGTACTGTGATCAAGAATATGCCCAGTAGTGTCACTAATATTAGTGTCTAGTGAAGGTGTATGTGTGGGGAGCGATTCCATTGATGAACTTTGGGAACCTACATTTTCAGAAGAAGAGTATGAAGGAGAATAAACACGTTCAGAAGGAGGCAATACAATTGTTACTTTAGGACGGGGAGTATGAAGAACAGTAGGTGATAAAATAGATAAAATAGGAATTCTTTTCTCTGAGGGGTCATATAGATCATCATGTGTTCTTTGAGTTTGGGTGACAGTATGTGGTGATATATTGGGTAACCGGATGAAATCTGCAACCGACATGGGATTAAGCGGGAGAAATCCCTCAAAATCAGCATCTTCTGTATCTGAATCTAAACTGGAATTGAACATGTCAGTGTCAGAAGAGGAATCAGAAGACATTTCATTCCCCTGACTAGCTTCATTCAGGTGACTTTCATCATCTAAACAAGAGCAAATATCATCATCTTCCGGAAGAACATCCTCTTCAGAAAAGAAAAGATCTCTAATTTCTTGATGTTGCGCTAGATATTTTTTTAGGTAGTTGGGAACATCCACCCAACCCCT
Organism: Trachelipus rathkii; assembly: GCA_015478945.1. Classification (NCBI taxonomy): domain Eukaryota; kingdom Metazoa; phylum Arthropoda; class Malacostraca; order Isopoda; family Trachelipodidae; genus Trachelipus; species Trachelipus rathkii. The sequence goes on from JABUQX010107798.1 coordinate 12,713, forward strand.
CAAATGAGAAAAATGGATTTTATACAATCTACCGGAAGGATTATCCAGTCGTCGGATCACATATGTCACCCGATTAGGATTAACTTCAATGACTTCAAATGGGCCTTCTCATTTACTATGAAATTTCATAGCTGCACTAGGGCCAGTTCGAACAACTTTCCGGGCTACTCGTTGTCCCTTTTTGAAAGGTTTAAAATTTGTACTTCCTTCTTTCCAATATTGTGGAAAGGTGTGGACTGGAGAGTGGGCTTCTTGTAGCAAGAAGTCAGAAGGTGATTTTGATAAAGCACTGTGAGATGTATTATTGTAAATGAGGACCAACGAAGCTAATTCCTCATCCCAGTTTGCAGGTTGTTCTAATACAAGACATTTTAAAATCTGGATAAGACTGCGATTAAATCGCTCGCAAATCCCATTACTAGATGGATGAAGAGGAGAGATTTTAATATGTTTTATGTTATGTTTAAACATTACTTGTTGGAAGATTTGTGAAGTAAATTCGGTACCATTGTCTGTCAGGATCCTATTAGGAACCTTAGGCAGAAACGGAAGTATCTGATGTTCTAATTTACGGGACACTGTTAAACTTGGTTTGTCAGGAATAGGAACTACAGCCACCCATTTAGAAAAGTGGTCAATAAGAACTAAACAATATTTATTTCCTTTAAATGTTTTGAGGAACTGTAAGAGATCCATGGCGCACAGATCAAAAGGTGAATTTGCTAAAATCTTCAACATTGGAGGAGTAATGTTTGTTGAAAAATTCTTTTGGGTCTGGCATACTGGACAGCAACGAACAATATCAGAGATTACTTGATTAACCCTTGGATTCCAGAAATGTTTATAAATTAATTGGAGCATTTTGTTACGTCCAATGTGTGCACAGGAAACGTGTAATTCAAGTGTCATATGTATTAGTAAGTCCATGGATATAATATAAAGTAATTCTCCTGAAGTAGTTTTATAATATAGAATGTCATTTTCTAAAACTATTTGTGACCGATACATTCTATAAGGTTTGGTTAATTGGGGCAAAGGTAAATTGTGCCCATCTTTTCTAAAACTTTTTAACATTTTTTTCCCAAAATTGGGTCATTTACATGGTCATGAGCTATATCTAACTCATTTATGTTTGTGTGAGAATCTGTTATTTTATGTACTGCAATGTTGTATATTGGAGGAATTGATCCACGGGGAAGTTTAAGGCCCTCGGCAATAACAAGAAATTCTGTGTCATGGAAAAATAGCAACTGGTGTTCAGTCATGTCAGGCAGCAGATGACAATCCCTCAGGGCTGGGGTACCCAGGATTAAGGGATGATCGGCCATGTAATGTGTGGGTACTATAAAAAAGGCCGAGGGTTGTGTGATAAAACCTTTTTCAAATTTAAGAGCCAAATCGACGTAATGGGTAATGGGGATTCTTTTTGTATTCCCAACACCACTAACAGCTTTGACCCCTACATTATCAGATGGGAGAATGACTTTGGTGTCCCCCAACAAAGTAATAATATCGGCACTGATTAAATTAACGCCAGCCCCACTGTCAACTTAACAATTAACATTGGGAGCAAGTAAGTCATCCAGAGCCAGAGAGACACGGACAATTAGAGGCTCAATATCAGCCTGGCAAAGATGTATGGGGTTGACCATGTCATCCTCAAAAGAAGAATCATGGCGAGGGGGTACAAATGTCGAGGGACCTCAGAACTCCTGTTTTTACTAAGAGACGGTTTTACTGAGTCCGGCTCTTCGTCTTTTGTCTCCACAGGTTGACTCATTCCTGTGGAGGCTAATAGTTTAAAGATTCGAAACGGGGAAGCGCTTTTTTTGCTGTTTCAGCGTTAGAAGCATAGGAATCTGGTTTAGGCTTCTGAGGTGAACTCCTGGTATACACCTTTTTTATAGCTCCTTGAACCTGTTCATTAGGGGATCTGTGTTTGCTAGTGTCTGGAGCGGGTGTGTTATTTCGGTGAGGTGTTCTGTGTGTGCATCTAATTCCCGGGTGTTGTCCCTCACAGAAAGGACAAATAATCTTCCTTTCCAGAGTGGGTGATGAACGAGGGGATTTAATAGAACGACATTCACTCCTTATGTGTCCCTTTTTCTTACAATACGCACATATTCCCAGAAATTTATAACATTCACTCATCTGATGTCCCCGATACTCACAATACTCGCACACCATCTGTTTCCTATCTTTGCTAACTGCCCGAGGGGCAGTAGTGCTGTGGTGGTGGGCGATATTGTTGTTGACTGTTACTGTTCCGATTATCTCTAAAAAATCGGGAAATGTTTTTTTTTAGGTGGAGGACTACGTCTAGTGTTTTGTTATTGACGAGGTTGGTAAGTCGTTTTCTGTGTTTTTTGTTGTGTTTTATTTTGAAAAACATCTGTCCAACTAGGAGCGACTGTGTTTATTTCAATTACTGATTCAAGTGTATCATTTAAATTATCTTTCTTGGAATGTGATTTGTGTAAGTGAGTTGGTTTTTTCGTGTGTTCTGATGAAGACTGTTCTATTGAATTAGGGAATTCGGTGTTGTCTGATTCGAGAGAGTCGGCGAAACCCACAATCTTTTCCCAAGGAGTGCGCACATCACTATCATTATCTTTCATCTTGATATATTCTCTCACACTCTTCTCTATATAAGGTGGAAGACTACAGAGGAAAGCAGTCCGTAAGGAATCATGCTCCCTCATGTTTAAGCCACGATATGCTCGTCTGTCTTGTCTTTCCAACCTAAGAGCATACATTCTGATACTCTCACCACTCTCTCTGTGTGAGGAGTAATAAGCTTTAAGCTTATACTCGTTTTTCCGTTTTTCTTCTGTTTGGAACCGACTCACTAGTGTGTCCCTAACAGAAAAATAGTCTCTGTCGTCCTTGGTGAGGACATGATATAATTTAGCGAAGCTGCCTTCCAATTGACGACTTAAAAGACGTAACCATTGGTGAGGCGCTTTAGGATAATGAAGACTACAGTAGGCTTCAAAATCCTTCAAGTAAACGAGGAAGTTTTGATCTGTTTCGTATTTGTACTTTCCAGGATCAACAACTTTTAGTTTTTGTGAGTTCTTGATCAATTGTGTCAAGAGTAATATGGCTTCTTTCATCGAATCTAAACGTTTTTTCAACCCAGGACCCATATATTCATATGAATCCTCTGGTTCTAATTTGTGAAAGGATTTATGTGTCCGTGGCGGTGTCCGTGGCGGTGTCTGCGCATGTTTATGAGATCTATGTAGAGGCTGTGTATAATTATCATAATAAGTTTTTGAAGGTTTAAGAAGTGTATTTTTAATTTCAGCATCCAAATCAATTAAGTTATTTTCTTTACTTTCAAGTTTTTGTATTTGTACTTGTCTGACTGTAGTGGATGATATGTCTTTGGGTATTGAATGTGTTCTAGGGGAATATTCTTCCCTCTGTGGTTCTGTTTTTCGTTCTGAATGTTTAATGTCTGAATAATCTTGGGCAGTTTGTGATGAATCATCGTCTAACAAAGACTTATTGTCTTCTAGGTATTGGTCGAGACTTATGTGAGGTGTAGCATGCTGTCTGTGTTCATCTAATGGTATATTGTTTGCAGCTAGTGTATTTACAAGTATGGCTTTATCCTGTCGAAACTGTTTAATTATGTTAGTAACTGTCTCTGTATCGGAAAGATCCAAGTGTTGGACACTGGAACGTTTCTGTTTATTATCAGATTTAGGCTTATTAGCCGAATTTTTCAGTTTACGATTTAGGTCCGTCACCTTTGTTTCCTTGTCATCTGAAGCTACTTCTACATCTTCTCTTGTCAAAAGGTCCGCTAAGGCCTTTTGCTGAGATTCCTCATAACTACGGTTGTCAGCCATTTCGATTTTTTTTCCAGTTTATCAATCACTCTACAATCATACGATTCACACTAGTGTCTGTGGGTGCTTGAACCAACTATGCTAATGTATTACAGCTAATGTATTAAAGGGTAAATTATCTTAGTGTTTTCTGTGAAGATTCTGGTGACAGAAAAACTAGTCACAACTGTGACAGCACCGAACAGAAACAAAGTCCCTGTTCGGGCGCCACTTTAATTTTATGTTACTTATGTAGCGGAGAACAAGGCAGCAAGACATAAAAGTTGCACCGGATAATTACGTTATCGTATCTGAGCCTTATAATTCCAAAGCCCTGTTCTCCAAGTAGTTCATAAAATCAAAGAAAATTTAATTTCAGTCGTTTCTGACTATTTAAAGTATGATTTAATGTTAAATTACGTTTTATAATCAGTGAAAAGAAAAATAGAAAAGTAAGAAAAATATATAAGGGTACCTTGAAGAAAAGTGAGAAACTATCTTCTCCTGTTGCCTTCCTCCAAGATACTATTAGGCATTTTGACAAATCTCCAACGGCGGTTACATATGCCTCTGAGACCTTATTTCGTGTTCATTGGTGCTGATCGCCTGTGTGTGACTTGTGTTGTTTTTAGAATTTACTTTATGGTGTTACACTTTATTTTATGTTTAATTTAGATTCAAGAAGAGAGTACTTATAGATGATAGACAAGAAGGATAGAAAGAAAAGGATGTGTTTGTTTTATTTTTATTATTGCACTTATAAAAATAGATTATATAGATTATATCTTTGGATTATATCTTTTTACAGGTTTTTATCAGGTTGGTTAAGGTAAACCATCAGGTTAGAAAATTATGGATTATATAAACCTATAAACTTAAAGTTAGGTAGATCATAAGATTAGGTTGGTTTATTTACAAATAAAGTATGGATGAACGCTATGGAACGCACATACTTTCAGATCTAAATACTAATAAATTATTCAGTGTCCGATGTTTTTATGATCCCTGTTTTCTGGTTCAAGACTTTGAGTGTAATTCAGGTTGGAATGTGTGGATTTAAACTTTCAAACAGACATTCACACGTATATACAGAGTTTTCAAAATATATATATATATATAAATTAGGCACAAACTTAACTTAAAATTAATATTTAAGACATCATTTAATTCTTTAGTTTATAAATATATATATATATATATAAATTAGGCATAAACTTAACTTAAGATTAATATTTAAGACATCATTTAATTCTTTAGTTTATAAAAGTTTTGACGCGATTTCTGGGCTAGCTCATGAGGTATGGTACGGATGGGGATAACTATTAAAGGCACTTTCATAAAGTTTTTCTAATTACACAGTCCTCTTATAAAACGATAGCTGCAGACTATGCTTTAGTTGAGATGAACTGTTAAAGTTTTAGTTAAGTTCCACTTGAAAGGCACTAATGTTATCACTTTTGGGGGCAAGAGTAATTATCACAACACAAGACCTCGTAACTGAGCAAACAAGTTTCAAGCCCAGGACTAACAAATCGGCACAACATGCGGAAAAGTTTCCCAGGATATGGACAAAAATTGAGACCCTAGATTGGGATCAAGACTGGTACCCTAGATTGGGACCAAGACTGGTACCCTAGATTGGGACCAAGACTGGTACCCTAGATTGGGACCCTAGAATTATAATATATATATATATATATTAATATTATAATTCACTGGTCAAAATAGTTTATTATATTTTATTATATTATATTATATTAGGAAAAGAATATTTTTCCTCACCCTTAAGTTGCAAAGAGGGGATTTTTAGTTTCTTTTATTCACTTTGGGAGTAGGAAGAATGATGTCTTGACACTAAACTGTAATATCATTTGAAACGTTTTTATCACATTTTATCTTTGAGTATCAAGTTTATATCGCACATAATAAACATCTTACAAACTATAATCATGGTAAAATATATATAACTCACCTCGAGAGTGATGTGTAAGGACATTCAATCCATTCATTCAAAGAGAGACAGGTAAGAGTACTGATTACTGAGAATGTGTAATATTTATTTAAAATTACTATTTCTGATTTCTAAGTCTTTATATTTAAAAAGAAGAATTGAAGAACATTAAAGAAAATGCTAAGGTTATGAAGTTGAATAATAATTACAGTATAAATAAATAAATAAATTGATAGATGAATAATTTATAAAATAAGATAAACAAAAATAATAACGTCCTGGTTTTAACTATCTTAATTTACAAAAATGGTTAGTTATATCAGTAAACCAGAAAAAGATATAACTATCAGTTACTATTGTATAAACCAGGGTGTGACAGGCTCTCTTACATCCTCCCCTGCTAAGTCTAAACCCCCGCTTAATTTTCGACGAGGGAGCTTAACAACCAAGTCAGAGAGGATTAAAACCAGCGGCGGAGAGGATGTAAGGTATACCTGTGTTCAGGTGTTTTTGCGCTTGAAAGCCAAGATTACTTGTTGCTGGGTTTATATTAATATCTTTTGTAAAATAGTTTTAAGTCACAACATATATTATCAACATCAGAAGAATTCATAAAATTCGCACAGACCAGGTAACTACTCCAAGAACTTAATCGAGCAGAAAATAAAAGCGTCTTTTAGTAATCAACAATGTTAAATTATTTATATCATTTTATTTAACCTTTAGGTTGAAGTTGACAAGAATAGATTTCTGTTTTATTTATGGCTTTGCATAAGGTACGTCATGCCAGAAAAAGCATTCATAGTGGCTTGTTCTTCCCTTCTAATCATTTCCATGGCCATTGGTCGCAATAAACCACTTGTCCTTTTTGAGCCCACTGGCAGTATTATATCATCGCAATACTTAGATGTGCTTTCATTCAGCGGCGATCAGATGGCGCGAACGCACGACCTCTGAAGCAGTTTTATTTGTGGATCGATGTTAACTGTCTGAGTGGATGTAGTGGGTACATTTGTGTCAGGTGGTAAATTAGTTGAATTGAAGCTAGGAACTGTTGACTGATATTGAGAAAAGGACGGTATGTTATATGTAGCATAGGGGTATTGTGTCTGTGGCTGAGGTGGAGGAACATAAGAACTAGTGGAAGCACCTTCCGACCTAGCACAATAACATGGTTGTGGATTTTGTGAATGATATGGATTCTCTGTATATTCTACAGGAGGTCCATACTCCGTGTTTTGTGATCCAGCTTGTTTTTTATTTGTTTTGTAATAAGGGGCAGAGTATTTAAATATTTTCCCATCAAATCTAGGTGTTTCTAGTAAAGGTTGTTTGGATGTGGGACCCATTTTAACCCTGTTTGGAATCTGATAAGGACCCACAGACTTGACTGATGTGTGTGAACTGGTAGGGGGATAAGTTTTCTGTGGTCCAGTGTTTACAAAAAGTTGTTTTTTATATAAGGTCAGTAGAGCGTCTACAAAACGTCTGTTTGGGT
>JABUQX010107798.1:22500-25000 GCA_015478945.1 Trachelipus rathkii
CCACTTCTCTTCCAAATGTGCTTAACCTAGGTATTTATATCTATCCACATTTTAATCTCTCTACCGTCTACCTCCACTAATAACTCCTTCCCTCCTCCTCCTCCTACTATCATTATTTCTGTTTTCTCCACATTCATAATTTAATCCAGCTTCTCAATTTTTCTGCGAAACACAGCATCATTTTGGCATCAACCTATCACCATGCTCCACTCCAAACACGCCAAAATCATCTGGCGTATCCATGATGTTCTCTCGTCAGATCTCCTCTAAACTCCTCCTTCCACAACTCTTATGACTGAGTGTCCAGAATATGCCATATATAACCAGTATCGGCGACAACACACTATCCTGCCTTACTCCAGTTTTTACCTCAAACCCATTAATCGTTTTTATATGCCTGTTCTTACCTTACTTAAGCTATCGTTACATATGTACTTCCTTACTGTCCTGTATTTATCAGTCTGCCTCCAACTCCATAATCCCTCTCCAGAACTCCCCCACAGCTTCTCCCTGGGTACAGAATCAAAATGTTTTCTTCAAATCTATGAAGGCCATTATGCCTTCTTGTTATATTCCCATTGTCTTTTTCTGTATCATTCTCAATGCGGAACATTAAATTCTGTAGTGGGCTTCTGCCCTCTATACCCACAACTGCTCTCCCCTAATCTCGGCTTCTATTTTTGTCTTAATTTCTTTCTAATATTCTTTCATTTAACTTCGCGCGCCTGGCGATCGACTATAAAGATACCCCTAAATAATTTTATACAATCTCCTGTCGTCCCCCTTAACTTTATAATGGGAACTTTATTGGACCTGCCCAATCCTTTCGGCCCTCTACTCTCGCACCCAAACCTGTTCATGAAATCTTCAGCATCAAGGGTTTCAGTCCCCAATCCTCCCTCTTCAGCAATCTCAATATGTATGCCCATCCTCACCAGGAGGTTCTTTTCGCTTTGTTCATTTTCCTTAAGCCTAAACAAATTGCCCCCCTCCGTTATTCCCTCCCTCCTCCACTGCCTCTCTCGTTCCCTCCTCCTCTTCTGCTCTCCACTTCTCTTTTACCGGCTTGCAACCGTCCAGCATTCAGCAACTCCATCAAGTACTCTATCCACCTTTTTGTTTTTTTCCTCCGGGCCTTACAATGTTTTCACCATTTCTATCTTTGATATTACATACATCTCCTCTTCGCTCCTCTATACGGTCTTGCCAATCTAAAAATCTTCTCTTGCCTCCCTTCATAAATACCATCCAGCTCCTTGCTAGCTTTCAGCCACCTCCTCCCTTTGCCCTCGCTCTTACGTCTCTCCGTTCATTTCTTGCTCCACGTACACGGGCTTGGATTGTACACTTCTGTTTTTAAGCCATCTTCTCAATGCTATACCATCTTTTGTCTCACAGCATTCTTTACCTGTTTATTCCACCAAGGTGTATGCTTCTTTCTCACTCTTCCCATCCATTTAATGCCTAGGGTTTCCCTAGCCACTTCCTTCACAACACTTCCAATTTGTTCCATTGTTCATCACAGTTCATCTCCAGTATTTTTTCGTTTACTTTACCAACATAATTCAATCTCTTATCTGATCTTTCCAGCGAGTCTAACTTTTATTGTAAACTCCCCTTCTCCCTTTACTTGTACTTTCCTTTACTCCGCTTGTAATCTTTAGAGCGCATATTATCAGCCTATGATCTACTGAATTCCATTTAAACAACCCGGGATCAATATTTACTCATCTCTATTCTTATATCCGAACACTAATAAGTAATCTATTATCAGATCTTTGATCAAAACATACTGTCCTATTATTGCCACGCTAATTTCTCGTATATCTATGTGAATCCTTTTTTCTATAAAAAAACCAATTTCATTACTCTTTCAGATTTGCTCCCTCATGCAAAAGTCTATATCCAACGTTTTCAGCCTCTGTGGTTTTCTTAATTCTTCTCCAAACGGTCCCAATATTCTTTCCGCTTCATCTCTCCCTTCTCCCACTCTTGCCATTGAGATCACCCATGTAGTATTATCCTCCTCGCCTTCCTTCTTCCCCCCGCCTCCACTCCTTTCTCCAAACGTTTCCATGCATATCCTCTCTGCATTCTTCTTCTGGATGTGCCTGATTGCGGTGCATATACTTGAATATACATGATATAATTCCTTTCGTTTTTATCTTCAGTGTAACTTTGATTATTCTTTCGTTCACACTTTCCATCCCTTCCAAACTGTGTTATACATTTGGGTCCCAATAAACCTACTCCATGCTTCCTCACTCCCTCCTCCACTCCTTTATACATCAACACAAATCCACCACCCAGCTCTCTTCCCTCCTCCTCTCCTCTCACTCTCATCTCTCCCATCCCCATCACATCTATCCTCCTTCTCCTTCATCATGTCCACCACTTCCTCCTCCTTTCCGCTGTAGGTAGCAATATTCAAAGTTCCAAACCTCAATTTAACATTTGTATTAGTCAATTTCTTATTCCAAAAACGTTTCCGTGGTCTATA
>JABUQX010107798.1:27500-29782 GCA_015478945.1 Trachelipus rathkii
ATTAATGATATATATATATATACTAATATATATATATATAGTATAGTATATTATATATAATATAGAATTAATATATAATATAGTATATATAGTCATTATATATATATTAGTATATATATATATCTATATATTATATATATTATATTATAGTGATATATATATATAATCTATATATAATATATATATACTATATAGTATATATATATATATAGTATTCGCTATTCCCAGGCGATCGTTACCTTGTAAAAAAATGCTTTGGGAAATTTAATCCGAAATTTAAAAAATTTTACGAGGCGAATAATACAGTTTATCCCTTCTATAAACAGATTATTATTTTGTTATGAGGATTTATAAAAAAAAACTTCTTTTCGCATTTTTTTATAAAACTCTCACATCGAATTTAAAAAATATGCGGTTCAAAAAACTATTATATTATTGAACTGTTGTTTGTTTAGGCTATTGGTTTAGTCCTACGCCATACCGTGGCGAGCTTTAACTCGTAGATGAAGACCATGACGATATTCTTTTAAAAATAACAGGGAAACGAATCATTTTTATTAAATTCTTCTCGCACGAATGCAATATAACATAAAATCAATGAGTTATGTGAAGTATGTCCAAATAAATATTGTTTTTTAGTGCGGAAAATGTAAAAAATAAATAAAAAAGTAAATAAAAAAATAAAAAAATAATAAATAAATAAACTAAAAAAAAATCTCAAAATCGTCAAAAATTACAATAATATTTCTTACAGGTACCTATCTTTCGTCTTTTTGTACCCTTGATAAAAAAAATTGTCAAAAAAAAATTTTGTTTATAATTATAGTATATGAGTAAGAAAGCCTATTTGAAGAATTTTTATACCGTATACCGTTAAAATACAATAGACTCTTGTAAGTAAATTTTGGTTTTTGTTTTTTTTTTAACTAAAGAAATACCCAAAGGGTATACCTCACCGATGGCAGGAGTCCGGGGTCCTCCGCCTTCCGGGGGAACTACGGGGTTTGGACTTTTCCCCCCTCCGAGGGTCACCGGAACACCCGCTCTTTGTATTTGGGTGTCGGCGGGGTTTCCTCCGCCCCTCCCCTAGCGGGGTATGGAAAACGTCCCCCCCTTGTGTTCCCCCGTCGGGCTCGAGCCCCCCTACAATTGCCGTGTAATAACCTTTACAAATAATATATATATACTTTATATACTAATGTCACCCGCAGGCTTGAGCTCCCCCCCGCAAAACAAAAACGAAACATTTTTTTTTATTTTTTTTATTTTTTGTGTTCACCGGATTTTCCCTAAACCAACAGATTTTACCAAGGCAGTTCCAAAATGTATTCCCTTTTCTTTGAGTATTTTTTTTTTTTTTTTTTTTTTTTTTTTTTTTTAACCAGTTTCTCATATTCTTACCAGGAATCCAACAATGTATTCCTTTTCCTGTAGCTATTGTATTTTGAGATATGGATATATATATATCTATAATATAATATATATATACTAATACTATATATATATATATATATACTAATATATTATATAATATATTATATAATATATATATATATATATATATTTATTATACTATATAATATATATATATATAACTATAAATATATATATAATTAATATATATATATATATAATATATATATATATGATAACCTAAATTATATAAGTATATATATATATACTAATATAATATTATACTATAATATATATATATATAATATATATATATATATATATATATATATATATATATATATATATACTATACTATAATATAATAATAATAATAATATAAATGTTTACTAAAATCATATTTGACTAATGGTGAAGTTCAAAATACATTTAAATGTTGTTTTTTTTTATATAGGTATATAATCCAAAAAAGTAAACCCGGAGATATTTATATTCTCTTGTTTAAATTTCCCTTCAAAATTTTCTTAGGGTAAGATCCTGGGAACGACCTATATATTATTATAATATATTTATATAGTAATTATTTCTTCACGTTGCAATTGTTTAACTCACACAATTTTATTTATAGTGAAAATCGTACTGATTTTTAGCACTTAAATACACAGAAAATGGAATTTTTTTTTTCAAGCAATTTAGTGCACTAATCTGACTCCAAATTAGGGGGAACAATGCCCCCTTTGTCACTACTGGGGTCTACCAAAAAGGATATGGGTTAAACTCGCTTTAACCCTCCTAAATAATTAATTAATGATGGCTAATAAATCAGCCGGTGGATTTGAATGATAGCAATTTCTCTGTAGTGGCTTTAT
>JABUQX010107799.1:2500-5000 GCA_015478945.1 Trachelipus rathkii
ATACTAATACTTTTTTTCCTCAATGCTGTTAGCGCGTACATTTTAGTCGATCCCGAAGAGGGGCAGCTACTCTGATCCTTCTAGCTAACGTCCTATAGCTAATTTATTTTCTGTCCCAAATTATTGAAACTCTCCATAACTCTCATTTCCTGAATCATCTGAGATCTCATTCCTTTTATTCAGATCATCAGTATGGCTTTTGACGCTCGAGGTCAACTAGTGACCTTTCATATCTCACTGATTTATGATCTTTTGTCCTTAGAGACTATGGGAAGACATGTGTGGTGGCATGACATGTCAGAAAGATTTTGACCTGGTATGGAATGAGTCACTACTCTCCGATCTCCCTTCCTCTGGGTTTCCTCTTTCTCTTTGCTTAATCTTGTCTAATTTTCTCTCGGATCGTTCCATATCGGCTCTTGTTGATGGGGCAACTTTTCTTTTAACTGTGGTGTTCCTCAGGGTTTTGTTCTATCTCCAACTTCAATTTTGTTTTCGTCACTGATTTTCTCAGCTGCACTTCTAACTCTGCATATTCTTATGCCAATAACTCAAATCTTCATTCTTTCTCTCATTTCAAATCTCCTCCATCTTCTACATCTGAAATTGCTTCTCAACTTCAACTTTCCGATTCTATTCTTGCCGATCTGGATAGGATTTATCAGTGAGGTCACCTCAATCTTGTGAAATTCAACTTTTCAAAAACTAAAGTACTTCACATTTCCCTCTCTAAAACACCTTCCAACTTTCCTATCTCCTTAGAGGGCTCTATCATCTCACCTTTGAGAAGCATAAATATTCTTGGTCTGAGCATAACCAAAAAATATCTTGGAAACCTTATATCACAACGTTTACTAAGGTGGCGTCGAAGTTTTGCTCAAGTTGTGGAAATTATTTTCTTTCAAACAGTTAGTCCAATTATATAAGGGTCTTATCCGCCCTTGTATGGAATATTGTTCACACATTTAGGGGTGGCTACTGTTCTGCCCTCCTTTTAGATAAGGTTGAGTCTAAGGTTAAAAGATTAATTAACTGTTCACTACTTTCAAACTCTCTTGACCTTCTATCTCTGTGACGTGACATTGGCAATCTAGCTCTTTACTATAGGTATTACAACGGCGATAATGGCTTGAGGGAGTTTTTTTGCATAACATCACCTGCAACGCCCTCGTAGCACAAAGGGTGCCTTGCTTGCGCATGAATTTTGAGTGAAGAGTGAAAATTCCAGACTTGTTCGATGTGGTGTCTCCTTTCCAGCCACCTCTTTTATGTGAAACTCCCTACCAACATATGTTTTTCCAACTGTATTTAATCTTACTCTCTTTAAAACCTTCATTTGCGATCATCTGAGAAACTTAAATAAGGTTTGGGAGAGCTTCTTTTATTTTATTTTTATTTTATTATTCCGCAACCTCCTTGTAACAGGACCTTGCCTGTGAGTTGCGGTAACCTATAAAAAAAATCAAGATTTGAAAGACATTTTGAATGAAACAATTTGGGTAAAGATTAAAGAGACTGTAGTGTGACAAAAGGTGAAATAAGTAAAAATGTGTGATGGAAAAGTTTTCTTATAAGAATTAATTAAAAAAGGAATTTAACGTATAGAGAGTTGTGTGTATGAAGAAAGGGATAAATAGAGAATACAATGAGTACGGTTGAGAATGGTTGGCCATTGGAAACGATGGTTGACAGTCGGTTGGTTAAGGGAATGTATAGTGGTGTGTGTGTTTGTGAATCGACGGCTGGAGACCGAAACCAAAGTTCGACTGAGTCAGTAAGGAATGCCTGAGGAGAGAATGTAGTTTGGCAGAGAGGCGAGAAAAAAGGTGCTTAATAGGAGTGAATGACGGGGTTTTGTAAGGGGGATGGTTGTGACCCCACCTAGGCCAAGGGATGAACCACACACTGAGATACCATAGTGGGGGCCGTCGCGGTCCCGTGATGCTCTAGGGTGGATTTTTCTGACTTCGACGAGTTCTGCACTCAGTGGCGTACTTACGGTCCGCAGCGACTGGCAATCGGGGGGCCGGTGCATGTGGGGGCCCGTGCCGTGGTTTCCAGTTTTATTCAATTGGTTATGAAATCTACAAAACCGATGAAAGGGCAAAAACTGAAAATTTGAATTTTTTTCCAAGGTCGTTTTTCATACATTAATACTGGATGATCTCTTTACTTGGTTTCGAATTTCTCCAGAACAGTAACGCTGATCTATTAAAAGAAACTACTGTATTTGATAACGCTTTTAATTAAAATAGCCTTTCACATTAAGAAATATTTGAGATAACGTTTAATATATTACTGCTTTTGCTGTTACCCAACAATGGTGTCTTGATGCATTTTTTCAGATCATAGAGTTCGTAGAACTAAATGTCATTTTGATGAGCTAGTATAGGATGAGCCTTGAGGTATTATCAAACTGCTGTATTTTACAGAACATTGTACACAATTATTGTAAATTAAAAAAAAGATTTGAAAGTATGGACAATTTGTCTAGTCCCTT
>JABUQX010107799.1:10000-41955 GCA_015478945.1 Trachelipus rathkii
GGTAAACTTTGATATTATATATATTATATATATATATATAATATATATATATAATATATATATATATAATGAGTCACTATTATAAAAATTATATATATATATATTATATAATATATATATATTATATATATATATAGTATATATACTACTATATATATATATAACGGTAGAGCGACGGAGTCGCATGCCAAGGTCGCGGGTTCGAATTCCTAGTCTGGATACTAGGTAGAATTAACCTAGAGATGTTCCCCTCCTTTGAACATGTCTATGGCGTGTAGCCGATCAAACTTTTATATATAAATATATATATATATATATAATATATATATATATATATATATATTATATTATATATATATAATATATATTATATATATTATATATATATATATATCATATATATATATAATATATATATATGAAGGTGGGCATTAACGCGTTAATTTATATTTTGTTTGGGTAAAATATCTAGTATTTGATTTAAATATTTTCTGAAAAATTTTTCTGTTCAATAAAAAATTTCTAAGATCAGAAAATTAAGTTAGTTTTTTAAGAAAATTCTTTAGTGCAGGGTTCACACTGAAAGAAAAATTTTCTAAACATTTTCTTAAAACGACTTAACTTTAATTTTTCTGAACTTAAAATTTTTTTGAACAGAAAATCTTTTCAGAAAATATTTAGATCAAATACAGATATTTACCCCAATTTACCTACTAAGTTTAAGTGCTAAATAAACTAATTCCTCAGACTGAGTTATCTATGTTTACAAGAAGTATCAAAGAGCAAATAAATCCTTGAAAACAACAAACTCAAGGTAAGACCAATGTTACCAATTGTTCGTTCATTATTTTTAGCCGTGTTGCGTATTTGGCATTTGTGCTGAGCACTCTCCGTTCGTTTTCGTGCAACCTTACCCGCAAAATCGTACTAAAATGGCTCATCAACGTAAGGAATTTCTTTAAATTCGGTAAGGTTGCTATTTTATACAAAATTTTTTCCTATCATTACATATGACACAATTAGGTGACAATTTTTTTCTTTATCCGTTTTGGCTGTAGCAATTTTTTACTATTTTTGTCGCTAAAGGTTGAAGAAACGAACGACAAACTTGCAGGGAGTAAGACTTCATTAGATACACAATTGTTCGTTCATTTATTTATATATTATTTTTTAGTCATTATAGAATGGTGCCCCCTTTGAGATGAAGGTTTGGTACTGGAGCTTAAGTTTGAGTTCTTTAGAAATTCAAAGTTCTTTAAAATTTCAAAACTCTTTCCTCAAAGTAAAAATATATAACAAAACTAAATATTTGAAGTTACTGTGTCATAATTCAGGATAGGTTAGTTTAGGCATAGTAGAAATATTTATACTGTGGTTTAGGCATTTGCTAGGTGGTAAAATCTCGACCAATTATGATTGGCGACGCAAAGACTACAATCCTTGTTTATTTAGTTATTTAACATACGAACTGACGATAAACGTATTGATCTGTCACCGTCTGTGTAAATGTAGTGCCAATATCCTAGATGATGAGGAGCACGGAAAATTCATCAAGGTGTAAATGTAACGTTAAATTGATTAATATTAAATTATAATACAAAAAGGTTAAATTATGTATTGTAATTAAAACTACAAACCCCAAATGTGTTTAATTAATATGGCAAGCATTTTAAATGTGAAGTGTAGCATTTCTATTTGGGCCTACCATTTTAGGCATAAGCTTTATTCTATCCCCAAGTGGGCTATACTTAATTTAGGCTGAAAATATATTTAGAAATAAGTGTTTGGGTTAATTTAAATATTTTTAAGCCAAACTATTTGGTCATAGGCCTACCTAATGACTGGCATATCCTGAGTAGCTGTGTGCTTGCCATACTGGTTCGGTGTTTAAAACTGGATGGTTTGTGTATATGCCTAACTTAATTTAAGATCAAGTTCCTTTTTATAAAGGTTTAAGGTTTTGTTCTTTTAGGTGTTAAGAACTTTTTTTGTAGGCTTAAGGTTCAAATTTTATTTAGGCCTATGAAATGGAGCATTTAGGATATTATAGGATAATAGTAGTGAGGTGTCACAGCCAGGGTTTTTACGAAAATCACAGGATATCTAAAAAAATAATATAATGAAAATGAAATTTCTTGTCTGAAAATGAGCGAGGATTGAACTCGTATGTTGCTTGGCGTTTCAACTACCTAGCTAGGTAAAAAAAAGATTACGTTGCTTGATCAAAGTTGTTAATAAATTCGGAATAATTGTTACAAGAGGGTTGTCACCCGCGCAGCGGGTATGCTCAATCGCGCCGATTTTTAAATGAAAATCCAGGAATTACTCTAAAAAAATAATAAATTAAAAGAAAATAGTGAATGAAAATACAAGATTCCCTTTAGGGAAAAAAGGTTACAGCCTCTCAAGGTTGTAAAAAACCCCATAGGATTTGTTATTAAAAAAAAAAAAAAAAATTTTTTTGAAAAATCAAGGTTCCTCTAAAAAAATAATATGGAAGATATGAAAACGAAAATCGGCAGTCTCTTAGGAAAAAAAGTTACAGAGCCTCTCAAAGTTTTAAAATTTTCCCATAACTTCTTATATATATAAAAATAGTGGGCCTCCGTGCTCGTTTTGGGCCCATCCTATTTCAGGTTATGTAAGATTTATTTTCAATTTTGGCAATTTTCATCCTCCTTCCAGATTATGTGAAAAAAATGTACACAAATATTTTTCATTTTTTGGATATCTTATATAGTAAATAAGGAGGCATAAAGCTAAGTCTTTTATCCAGTATACATCCAAATGCTAATATTATTTTTTTAGAGATATAACCAGTCCAAATATGCAGTTCATATTGGGGTGAAATGTCAAAAGTTTTCCATAGGTATTTTTGTATATGAGCCCCTCGAGGGGCTTCACCCCGTGCTCCGATTTTTTTATAAAATCAATATGAAATAACTCAAGAAAGAAAAATAATGAGAAAGTGAAAGTGATCTAATTTACAAAAAAAAGTTATCACTCTCAGACAAGGTTATATTGGAAAAAAAAAAAAAAATATATATTTTATTAAAAAATCACAGGATATATAAGTATTATACTATATCATATATAATGGAGTTGGTAGCCGACGTAATAATTATATATATATATGTATATACTCATATAATAAGATTTAGATTAAAATTAAAAGTGTTATTATATAAACTAGTTAACATGTAATTAGAAACTTGGGTAAGTTCCTGGTGAGGTTCTTCTAATGACTACTTTAACCAATAATGATGTTTAAACAAAATAAAGCATTTGTTAGTCTGTTAGGAAAAAAGTTACAGATGCCTCTCAGAGTTTAAAATTTTCCATATTCTTTTCTATATAAAAAAATTAGTGTGACGCCTCGCCCTTGGCTCAATGTTTATGGGGCCTCCTCAGTGTTTTCAGTGTTGTGACTACAATAGATATATATGTGTGCAGTCCTAAGCAAAACTCGCATCGATTCAATTGCGATAGAACTAGAGGGCCTGAATAGACCTAACATTGATGGATCAAAATGAAAAATCTTGGGAGTTTTAAACAACTTTGAGAGGCTGTAACTTTTTTCCTAAAGAAATGCCACATGTTTTTTTATTATTCATTATAATTTCTTAGAGTATATCCTATGATTTTTATAAAAATTAGGAGTGGTACCCCTCTGCGTTACTTTTACTGGATTTTCTTATAAAAATAAAAAAAAAAAATGGGAGAAAGTTCTATATTTGAATCAGTTCATATTTTCTGAAAAATTTTCTAGTTCAAAAAATTCAAGTTCAGAAAAGTAAGTTAGTTTTTTTAAGAAAATTCTTTAATGGCAAGCTTCTGGAATTTTCCAAAAGCTTGCACTAAAGAATTTTCTTAAAACTTTAACAACTTAACTTTTCTGATCCTTAGAAATTTTTTGAACTTAAATTTTTTCAAAATATGAACTGATTCAAATATAGAACAATACCAAAAAAATTTTAAATCATAGGATATATATACTCTAAAAAAATAATAATGAAGCTTAATGAATGATTTAATCTTTAGCAAAAGTTCAGCTCTCCAAGTTTAATTTTCCCATAGCCTTCTCTTATATAAAAATTATAAAACTCGTGCTCGCTTAGGGCCATCCTAGTTCAGGTTATAATAGATTTGTAAGTATAATAGCATTTTGTGTATGTGTATACCTAAACTTATCATAACCTGAAGTAGAGGGCCTGAAATGAGACTTAACCTTGATGGATCAAATAGGAAAAGTATGAGAGTTTTAACAACTTTGAGAGGCTGTAACTTTTTTTCCTAAAGAGAGCAGATGATTTTTCGTTTTCATTATTCTTTATTAGCCTATTATTTTTTTAGAGTATATACTGTTATTTTTATAAAAATCGGCGCTGACACCCATCTGCACTACTATTACCATTAATAGCTCAGATATAGAGGGGTTTGCTGAATCCTCAGGCCCTTCTGAAGAATTAAAAAATGTAATAAAGTTAATAAGAAAGCAGGGTGGTGTAAGGTCTGGTGTTACTAAAACATTTAATAAATTTGCTCCAGCTACTAATACTTTATCAGATGAAGATAAATTAAATAATTGCTTAGAATTAAAAAAGTTAATAGAGGATTCATTGAAATCCTTAACGAGAGTATTACAGATTCTTTTGGTAAAGAATTTACAACTGAAAGACTTGAGACTTGGGTAATAGTAGTGAAGAAAGGCTTTACTCCTGATTTTTATAAAAATCACAGGATATACTGTACTCTTAATAAATAATAATGAAAAAAAAAAAAAAAAAACTAGTATTTTTAGAAAAAAAAGATATAGCCTCTCAAAGTTGTTAAAACTCGTAGACTTTTTATTTTTAATCCATCCAGGTTAGGTCTCATTTCAGGCCCTCTAGTTCAAGTTATATGTTTTGTTAGGTATAAACAGAGAAAATCTATGTATACTAAGCAAATCTTATAACCTGAACTAGGATGGCCCTAAAATGAGCATGAGGCCCACTAATTTTTTTTTTTTAAGAAAGTCAATGGGAAAATTTTAAACTTTGAGAGGCTGTAACTTTTTCCCTAGATATCACCCTTTTTTTATGCTTCTTAATTATTTTTGTGTGTATATTATATATATAATATACCCGAATATCTTTATATATATATATATATATATATATAATATATATATATATATATATCTATATATATATATATATATTATATTTATTGCTTCATTATTATTTTTTGTGTATATATATATATATCCTGTGATTTTTAAAACTTTTTTTTTTTTTAATAAAGTTGTTGAATATCCTATTGAAGCTCTAGTTGTAGATAAAATCTCAGTATGTTTTAAATTTAAAGAAGTGTCAATACTAGTTACTCACTTAAACATAATGGCTTTAAATTAGCAGAGAGTTATGATTGCAAAGTAGTAACTGATTTTAAAGTAGGCCTAATTTTAGAAGCCCCTAGCATTAAAGAATTAAACTTAGAAATAATTAAAATTAATAATGCTATGGCTTACAAATCTGGGTATGGTGTCATTTTGGAAGGTATTCCCTCAGATTATCATTTCACATATAATACAACCTTAAATTTAATTACAGTGTTGTGCAGCTACTATCAATGAAAATGGTGAAAATCTAGCTGAGAATATAGGTCGATTTAGTAGCTTGAAAAATTTAGGATTGTTTAAAGATGAAAAATTTACCACTCATGAGAAAAGAATAATAAAATTTTTTAAAGACACTGTTCAGCTAAGGGAAGAAAATATAGCTACCAGTAGAGATTCCTTGGAACCTAATCATGATATATATAAATGATCTAACCCCTAATTTTGATTAGGCTTATGGCAGTCTTAATTCTCTTGTTAGGAAATTAAAAAGTAGTAACTTATTAAATGACTATCAAAATATTTTTTATTTAAAATTATATGAAGGGATCCTCTATGAGATTCCAATGGATAAAATAATCATAAAAAGAGCTATTTTCTTCCTCACTTTGCTGTAATTAGAAATAATGTTCAAACTAGAGATGTACCGATACCAGAAAAGAGGCTGATACTAATACTCTATTTTTTTAGGTGCTGATACTGATACAGGTACTTTAATTAATATAATAAATACACAGTAATAAGATAGAACATTTGTGTACTGCTAGGCAACTCAGGATTACGTTCCCTAAACAACCAAAACTTAGTCATTTATTTCATAAGTGGTTTTGTCCTTGTATATTTATTTTATAAATTAAAATAGTATCTTTATTTATATAGTGCTTTCTATACCAAAACTCTTTAAAATATTTTACTTATAAAGACAAGTTTAACTTTATGATCTTATAATTTAGGATAAATGAGTACATGAATATATTGGGTGTAATATACTATAGAATATTGATGATTCATACATTTGTATGAACGAGATTCATGAAACAGATCATTCTGCAAAAATGTTTGATCTATAAATTTGAGAACTTAATACTCCAAACTTAAAATTTAAGTTTGTGTGAAATAAGCTTATGTCGGAAGATCCTTCTGAGAGTTCTTGTGAAATCTCTTATAATTTTCCCTCTTGACCAATTTTGCTCTCTCGATGGATATAAGTATTGCTCTACAAAATCAAGACTGGATACCTTATCCCTATTCTGCTATTTATCATATCTCTGAGACATAATGATCACTCATAGTTCTTTAACCCTAACTCACTAATAACCTTATTTTATTCTAACCACAAATATTCTGGTGGTCATGTTTTTAATATCACCCTAACCTATCTAATACCTTATACCTTTCTCACATCTACTAGGTGATCAATAGTCATTTACTACTATCACTAACCCAATCTATAAAGCTTTTCTCTATCACTAACTTCTTCTATACTAGTGGTCTCATATTACTTATTAGTCTAACCTAGCTAACTTAGTCTTATTTGATTCATATATACCACCCTGTGGTCATTATATATTAGCTGAATGCTAGATTTTAGGGAGAAAATCTACTAGCCTTATTTAGATAGAGGTTGAGAAAAAAGATATATTTTTATGTTATACTAAATGGAAGAGTATGTAGAGGTTTTCTAGTACCTTCTATCTTCTTTTTTTATTCTTATTGAGAAATAGGAATATCCTATTTTCAATAATATATATTTGCAGACTTAAGTGTATTTATACAGTCTTTTTATGTAAGATTGAGAAGAAATTTCAGATGAGGTGACATCCTGTCGAGTATGATTACATAACATAAACGTGCAAACATCGTATATCACTATCCTCAATCTTCCACTACTTATTAGGCTATAGACTTAATATAATTTGTTAGCTATATATGTTATTTCATACATTTAAGGAAAATTTAAGTCATCTTTCTATAAAGATTATAGTTTATTATTAAAATTTTTAATATTATCTAATATACCAGGAGTAAGTTATTTCTTTATGCTTTATGAGATATATATTATAATCAATAGAGAAAATTTTGAATTAATTATTAATTGTGTATATATTAAGAGTGATGATATGAGAATTTAATGAAATGAAACCCTTAGAAGTTACAGAAAGATTTCATATACTAATATGATTATAAATATTATAAGTATATATAAGCTTATTGATAAAAGTGCGTGTTTGAAGTGTGTGACATAATAAGCAGAATTAATATATTATTATTATTTATATTATTATATATATCATTATTATATATATTATTATATATTATTTATTAATATTTATTATTAATAAATTATAATTAGAGTATTATCATTATAATTGTTACTTTTTATCTTTATCTAACACAAATTGTATTATCATTGACTTCATATTCACTGACTAACATTTAATTTGTTCAAATAATATGAAATTGATAATAAGACATAGAGGAGTCCATTAAGATATGACCTCATTTTAATTATTTTTATGAGATGAATCAGAAAAATTTATGTGAGACTCTGATCATAATTATAATTGGATATTTTTATTATTTTATTTGTTTGTTTAAATATTGCATAATTGTATATATAGAATAATATGATAAATTGATTCTTGGAGTTAGTAATATGTATTGGGAATTATAAAACATATTGTGTTGTATTATTATTAACCTATGCATATAATTTGAAATGATTCTTCACAATTAGTTATTGATAATAATATCTATAGTATTCTACTAATTTCATAAAGAATTTTATATTTACCTCACGTCTAGTATAAATTTTGTCTTGTGTACACGGTTCCTAGTCACAATTACACAATTTTTTGTGAAGAGTGGTTAAATATATGCGTTTATTCGAGAGATAGTGGTCTTAGTATATCCTTCTTTCATATTTCACTCTACTAGTTTTAGACACGGTAACACTCTTCTCTATTGAGAAATTTCAAGCATTTATGAGGAATAAAATAAAGACCATTATCACACTTAAGTTTTATTTGATACATCTTTAGAATAATAGATATACATAAAGACATGATATCTCCTAAATAGTTCTAAACACCGTTCTTTTTGATCCACTCAAAAAGAAAACAAATTCATTTCGCATAGAATTAGATAGTTACCTAATACTGTCAAATTCGCGTCGCTGAGCCGAGTGGCAGGAGTCGCCTCTGATACTATATATATCACTATAATACATTTTCACCTATAGTTATTAATATTATATAACCTTATATATAGTTGTAATAATGCCTTTCAAGTGACGATATATTTATTTATATTAAAAATCCCTTTCAATTATACACATCTATATATATAATTCTACTATATACAATATTTCTTATCACATTACTTAAATTATTTAATATCTTTTACAAAATATATTTTCTATGAATTATTACCATCACCACTTTATATTTATGAGTTATTTATAAAATGAACATTTATAAAATCATACTCTAATATAATTTTCCTTAGAAATATTCATTAGATTATTCTCCTATTTGTCAATACAATTGGCAGAGAGTAGGGACACCTCCGCAACTTTTCTGAACATATACGCCATAACGCCTCACCTCGCAATTAACCGCTTCTAGACTAGGTTTTTGTTATCATTTTTCGCCACAGATCCAGAGACTAATCGGAAATATACTCGGTCACATATATCTTGAGCTTGCGAGCACTTGCGTCATTTATCGCAAATATATCAGCTTAATTCTATCGCTAAAAAATTTTTTATATTCACTAACTAGATAGTCTGCACAGTCCATCTACATTTATTGGCAGTTCTACACACTAATCTCCGATACAATAACCTTACAGATTTATATATTTATTTAAGTTTTGTAGCTCGTCCAATCATATTCAACAAGACTTTATAGCAAATGCATTTATGATATAACTATATATATATATTAGATTATATAATATTATATTACGAACATGTATATTAATATTATATAACCATATAATACCTCTATATCAATACCTTTTGGCCTTTAGGCATTGAGCTTTAATAGTTAGCCGTAGAGTAAAAGAATGAGAATATACTACCCTTAAATAGTGAGGCTTCATATATTTATTACACTATATATTTATTTATACTACGTTCTTATACTGTACAATATATATTATTTATACTTCTACTATATGATTATTATATCCTTATTCTACTAATCCTATATATAGTATAATAATCCATATAATATTATCTCATATCTTCTTATTTCATCCACTTCATTCCCGGAGAGGATCGGGCGCTAGAGTGTTGATCGATACTTATTGCTTTACCTGTCAAAAAGAAAGTCACGCTGGTATAGTAATCCTTGCACACTAGGTCGAGAAGAACTATCTAAAGACCTTACCGCCCCCCTTATATCCTATTAGTGCCCGAGAACAGTGGGTCGTCAACGCAAAATCGTTCGGGCCTCCGCAACGAGTTTTATAAACCTCTGCGAGCCCATCACATATATATATATATATTACATCACTCGCATTATATAAATCTCGCTTATTAAACTCACAACTGTACTTAATCATTTCAATATTATCTTTTCTTATGTCCCTAAAATACTCAGCTATCCTTATGTTAATGCTGTTTTATCTCTCTCAATTTACTATACTCATATAATTACTTCAAATTATAATAATATATATATATAATAATATAATCACGTATGAATGAATAAAACACATGAGTAAATATGCATCATATATATAATACGTTCAATTCCTCTCTTTTAGTCAAAATTCTCAATCATAACCTAACTATAACCGATATGGTATATCCCTTTTTCGAAACTATAGGTAAATTTTTCAAGCATAGTAGCCAGATTAGTTTTTTTTATCATAGGCTAATATTAAGTTGGTTATACATATACAGCGTTAGTTACTTTCCTGTTTTCCACGATAAAATTATATATATATATATATATATATTATATATATATAGTATAGTTATATATTATTATATATATATATATATATTAACACGCCCCTAGAATTTTTGTTAGCCTGACAAGTGATAGGGTATATTAATGAGTTCTATATGAAATAACATTTCCGATGATGAACTTCAATTATATTTCACCAATACACTGTTGAGGAAATATAGGATACTGTTTCATTATAATATTAATATATCATATTATATAACTAACATTAGAGAGAGAGGGA
Organism: Trachelipus rathkii; assembly: GCA_015478945.1. Classification (NCBI taxonomy): domain Eukaryota; kingdom Metazoa; phylum Arthropoda; class Malacostraca; order Isopoda; family Trachelipodidae; genus Trachelipus; species Trachelipus rathkii. The sequence goes on from JABUQX010107799.1 coordinate 20,586, forward strand.
TTAAGCACATAACCTATCTATTATATAATAAACCCTTTTGAGGGCGCTCTCTCTCTAGATATATCATTAAGTACCTTATATTATATATCAACTCATATAAGTTATATAAATGCATAATACAATATAATTACTACTACTTATCCACTTTTCAATACACTTACTCTAACATCACACTCTGCCAAACCGCTATCTATACATAGTACTATCTATATCATAATCATAATATATATATATATATATATTTCCTTCTAGAATCATACACAACATAAACCATAAATCATCAATATATTAATTAATATATATATACATTCACAGGGTAACTTTCCACTCTGTTCCTTTTTCCATCAGTCTAATACCTTCTAACAATCCTTAAATCTAATTCTTTCCATTCACCTCCATCCAATACAAATTAATACCAATGAGCATAATACATTCCGGCTTAATTCCATTAAACCATACGCTTTCAACTAATCTTACTTTTGATCTATTTCAAAAGCGCTACCAAACTAACCCTGTTACTCTGAGGCTTCCGTATTACTTTCATACTCCTGTTGAAGTCCATATAAGCCTAAATAAATTCATGCTTCATCATTCTTATTTGTTTCAATGTGCAAATTTTATCAACACATATATCTCTACCACTTCAAATTGCACCCTTATTCTTCGGCCAGTCAATCCTCAGTCCACAACGCCCTTTTCCACCAAATTACCAACATTTATGTTCCTTACAACACACTATAAACTAATTCCCTTATAGTCTCTACATTATCTATCTTACCCTTTATAAGGGTACTCTTACTGTCTCCGGCAATCCTTCGGGACTATGCCTCACATATACATTTTTTGCTTTTACAAAAAATTCCATATCCAATTGTCACAATCTCCTAGATTAATCTTGATCATTCACAACGGGTAATTCCATCTACCATGCAAGTTACATCCTTTCACTTTCTCACTCTACCCCCCTATTACTTCCTCTCTACTAATAACCTCATCCCAAATACCTATTTCTGTTTACATCATTAAATACTCACTCTCAACATTTCACACAATCACCTATTTATATCAATACAATAGAGCATATATTATGTAGAGATTTTTTGAAGTGTTCCCTTCTACTGACCCCTCCCTCCCACCACCCTCACATATATACATTACTTACTATTAAGCCTGTATTTATAAATCAAGCTACATTAGAAAAGAAAGAATAGCTTTACACTCCACTGTATTACTTACTACTCTACTGAATATCTGCCCGTTCGCCGTCTTGCATTAATGTGAGCCACAATCGTCATATATATTAACTCTTAATCACAAACTTTACTTTAATACTAATTAAAAAATACAAATTAAAATATCATATAAACCATTTCTTCTTTTTGTTTAATTTAATCCCTATACTATTAATATATATATATATATATATCTATATCTATATAATATATATATATAATATATATATATATATATATATATACCCCTTCTCAACTTATACTCTAATGTCTTGATATTATACTAATTTACTTCTGATTTTATCACTCATTATTATATATATTCTTTATTTAATTATATTATTGTATTATTATTATACTAAATTATGTTTTTGAACTATAATATTTATATGAAGGATAGGGTTCAATTTTGGGCTCGGGCTGATGTCCCAATCTCTCCTACCCCTCCTAAATATCGCACACATATAATCGGCATTTTCAGCCGATTTTTACGTCTTTCTATACCAACACCAACTTGTAGCTTTTTTGTCCTCTTAAAACGTTGTTACGGGTGTTTTCTGTGTCTGTAGTCATTCCTTTAAAATTTTTCAATTTTTTAAACAACCATGTTTTGAACATTTTCGTATCAACTCAGATTTTTTTTCGAAATGACTATATATATATAAATTGAAAATATATCTTAGGAGAAAACAATAGCGGATACAAGCCACCGCTATTTTTTTCGATTTTTGACCTAAAGACAAAATCGAGATATCCAATTCCAAACCATTTTTTTGGATTTTAAAATTACAAATTACACGTATTCCATTCCTTTTTTCTGTTCGTTCCAGACGCGAACGTGGATTGAAATTTTTTCAGGCATAGTGTTTTAGCCTACAGTATCAGCCAAGAGATGGAGCCTTTTTTGAGCTTATATACAAGTATTTATACGAACATTAGTTTTGGATTTCTTGGAACAATTTTCAAAAAAAATATTTTGGAAATTCAAAAAAAATTTTTTTTGAGTTACAAAATCAAAATTAATAATAGATAAAAAAAGATCCATCTTGCCCGACTATATAAAAGCCCTGAAAATTTTGATGTATGATTCGGATGAAGTAGAAAAATATATATCAATTTTTCACCTATCCAAAATTCAAATGTTTGTAAAAGTGAAATATTGATATAATTAATTAATACTTTAACACTTGTCCAATAAAAATACGTCAATATGGTTCACGCGGCTTCTTATATGTCGGAACGAACGAGATGTATCTTTTTTAATTAGATAAATTTTTGTATATAATCACCAAGAAAATATTTTTATTTTTTTCTATTTTTTCTTTTTTGTTTTGAGTACCTTCAGGGTGCACATACAATATATGCATTATACATAAAAAATTATTTAAATATAAAACTGTCCCATATCTCCTCTTCGACTATAATATACTCTGCAACTGAAAACTTCATCACTTATAGCACGAACAGGAAAACATTTATCGCATTTTTCTTTTAAAATCCAAAAAAAAGTGGGTTTATGAAATGGATCATACACTGAGCATAAAAACTCAAACCAACGGCAAACAAATGTTGATAAGTAGTAATAGGAACCCATCTATGCATATTTTCAAGTTTTGAAAGTCATTCGAAGAGATAAATCTGCAATTGATCACGAAAAAAATGTATCAATAAACTATGGGATTTTGAAAACCATTAGAAAATCTGTGCAAACCGATATAATCAATTACCAGCAACAACACAAAAAAACAACCGAAACAACGTTTTAGCGGCTAAAAAAATCTACAGTTTGGTGTTTTATAGGGTCAAATCGGCTGATAATACCCGAATTTTATATAAGTCACATTTACTAAGGGGAGGTGAATATGGCAGTAGCGCCGACCCCAAATACTGTATCTTCCCCTAATCTCTCCTGTACATACTTTTCACTTCGATTACATCTCTACCCTAGAATACCGATGACGGTACAAATTTTCTTTGTTATCTACAATTTGTAATATTACTATAGAAAATGTACGCTCGGCTGTTGCCCACAGTTGACAGCAAAGTCAAGAGGCAGCCAAAAACAGCGTGTGATATAGCATCCTGGTGAGTACTATGACGCAATGATGTAAGAGGTTGTCAAATGAATAATAAATTTAGTCAATCTCTTATTGAATGTTACTTGATCTATTTAGCTTTTATAAGAGTCACTCCGAAAGCTTTGAATTTCAGAGGAAAGTTTTATATAAATATCACAACAATATTTCAAAATTTCAGCTTTTTTCTGCAATCCTTCATTTGTTGATGTTGACGAATCACTTCTGAAGTCAGACGTTTATTTCTTTGTTTGTACAAGACAGAGTTTTCAAATCTTAATTTTATTACGCGTTTTACAATAATTGTGTACAATGTTCGTAAAATACAGTCAGTTTTGATAATACGTTTCAAAGACTCCATCCATATACTAAGCTTCATCAAATCGACATTAGTTCTACGACCTATGATCTGGAAAATGGATCAAGACACCCATTGTTGGGCAACAGCAAGAACAGTTGCCTATTGTATCAATAATTATTTCTTAAATGTGAATGGCTATTATTAAAAGCGTTATCAAATACAGTAGTTTCTTTTGTAGAATCAGCGTTTACTGTTCTGGAGAAACTTGGTAAATGCCATTGATCACAAGTATTGAAATGTATGAAAACGACCTGGAAAAAATTCAAAATTTTTCCATGGTTTTTTTTGCCTTTTCACGAGTTTTGTAGTTTCAACAGAACCAATTTGAATAAAACTGAAACAACGGGCACGGGCCCCACATGCAACCGGGCCCTCCGCACTTGGCAGTCCTTGCGGACCACCGTACGTTACGCACTGAGCTGGAACTCGTCGAAGTCAGAAATCCACCCTAGAGCATCACGTGGACCGCGACGGCCCCTCACTTGGCATCTCGTCAGTGTGGTGTTCATCCTTGGCCTAGGTGGGCCACAACCATCCCCTTACAAAACCCCTCATCAACTCTATTAGCACCTTTCTTACTCGCCTCTCCAAACTTACATTTCTCTTCCATCAGGCATTCCTTTACTGACTCAGTCAACTTTTTGTTCGGTCTCTCCAGCCGGTCGATTAACAACACACACACCACTATACAATCCCCTTAACCAACCGACGTCAACCATCGTTTCCAATGGCCGTAAAATCCATCTTCAACGTACTTTCCATTTATTTCTCTCATTTATCCTTTCTTCAAACCACACAACTCCCAAATCGTTAATTCCTCATTTTATCAATCCTTCACACACCTAACATCACCCCTAAGATTGTCCATCAACTACATTTTACTTCAGATTCACTACCTCTTATGCCCAGACAAAAAGTCTCAACTCTTAATTATTACTGGTAACAAGATACTCCTCATGTAAGACGCTAGTGCACTCAAGACTTCAGTCCTTTACATCCACCAACGATAATTGCACCAGCCAACCTTCCTGCCTTTCACAACTTTCCTACTCAACTCTGCATCATCTGTTCCAATTTCATCCAACATAAAAATCCTAAATATAAACTCAGACACTTGTTCAGTTGCTCACCGTTTTTTTTTTTTTTTTTTTTAATTTTCCTCCCCCCTAATTCTCCCATACCCCTTAAACGTAACTTTCAACACCGAGAAAGACTGTCATACACTCACAACATAACTTCCCTGCTATATAGTGACTATATATAACCTATTCGTATAAATAATATTACCATTTATCTATAATATATATAATATTACTTTTGGGCAAATCCACTTATAACTATTACTTTTAATTTCATTCTTGTTATTACTTAACAAATATATTATCATATATATCTATAATAATAATAACTAAATCTTAAAAATTATATACTATTGAATGCCTACCATAATGAGTTATCGACAAAACAAAAACTTTTGTCCTCGTTATCTTTCAGAAATCAATGAACTTTTTAATAATTACAAATAATGAAGGAATATGAAATTATTCGTTCAGTTCAACACTATTTGATCTGCTTTATTGAATATCTAGGTACAGTTTCATTCCATTATTTTCACCTCAGTTCCTGCAAAATATTCGTCTGTGGTAATATCTACAACCATGTGCGTCCGCATCATAGGGACAAGGATGGGCACTTGGCCCCTCCTCCCTCGGGATTCGCGGAATCTGCATTTTTTAAATAATAATATATAATAAAATTATAATATAGTCTATTATTCAGTCCATCTTTATATACTATATATCATAAATATAAATACAATATATATATATATATATATATTATAAATTATCATATAACTTCATATATATATATATATATATATATATATATTACTATATAATATATATTATATATATATATAATTAATATTACATAAAATAAAACATTTGAATTTTTGGAAAAGTGAAAAATTGATATAATTTTTTTTTTCTACTCTTCGATCAACATCAAATTTCAGGGCTTTGTATAATCGGGCAAGATGGAATCTTTTTTAACTTAGATTATTTTTTTTTATAATAGCTCAAAAGAAATTTTTTTTAAAATTTCCAAACCAAATCTCTCTCTGAAATTTTTGTTCTCCAAGAGCAATGCATATACTAATGCATAATACAAAGAATTATCTAATGCAAAAAATGTGCATTCGTCTCGTGCTGAGAGTGTGTTCCTCCAAAAATTTCATCCACTTAACGCCTAAACAGGAATAAATTATCGCACTTTTTCATTTAAAAATCCAAAAAAAAGCGTTTGCAAATTGGACAACAAAAGCAATAAAAAATGAAATAAAAAACTCCGCATAGAAAAACAATTGTTTATTATCTGGAAGGCTAAGGACCTATCTATGGCATATTTCAGTTTGACGTCATTGAAAAAATTCTGGAAGTTGATACGAATATTGTATAAACCATGGTGTTTTTGAAAAAATCATAAACCAGTAGAGAGACACACAGAAATACAACACCGAAAATCAACGTTTTTAGAAGGGCAAAAAACCCACAGTATTGTTGTTGTTTATAGGTCAAAATAAGGACTAGAAATTCCGTAAATTGTTATGTAACAATTTTAGGAGATTGAAATCTGGGCTCAGCCCCGAGCCAATGTTGGACCCTGTCCTTGAAGGAGAGATTTTCAGATTCCAATGAAAAGGCTCTCTCTCATATGTTACCTTCATCCGATAATATGAAAATCGAAGAAAAGTTCATTGATGAAATGGAGAAGTTCAACTGAAGTTATAAGTAAATGACTTCAAAATGGCCAATTTTCTTGGCCGCAGCAAAGTCTTTGGTATGACGTGGTGGTCTTAAGACATATAATGGCGACCTTCACATTTGGTGGATGACTTGAAGGATTGCCAAAACATTTTATCCATTCAGTAGAAATCGATAATACATCACAGCTCTTGCTTTCCTTCACTACGGTGGCACAATCTGAAAAGGTCATCTTTTCTATAACATAAGAAGAGTCAAAACGTGACTCGAGAAGTACTATGGGTATGAAACGACTTAGCTTTTTGTGGCATCTTAGCGTTCAACCGAATTGCATTAATTGGTGGCATAGTGTTGCGTTCAGCAGGGAGTACTCCGAATGAATGCTCAATAAGGTTTCGATCTATCAGCATAATAGGAGGCTTCAATTCTTTTCACGCAATAAATTGCCAAAAACCATATTTATATATATATACTTTACTCTCATCTATATCCTATCTTATCAATTATATATATATATATCCCTATATATATGATATATATATATTATATATATATCCGTTATATATATATATCTCATTATATATATAGAGAGAGAGAGAGAGAAGAGATTTAGGAGTAATTTCTTAAATTCTATTTGTTTTTCTTCTTTAAAAGGTTAAAGCTTGTCTGCAGTTTATCCTGTGAATTATACCTATAAACAGACTTATGTTCGACTAGAAGTAGAAATAAATTTATTTAAATATTAAATTAATTGTTTATTTTTACAATTGAGTATAGCATTTTTCTCCGAGTATATATAATAATATATATATAATATTTCACTAATCATATATACTAATATATATATATATATATATATATATATATATATATATAATATAAATCTAATAAAACTATATATATATTATATCCCTTATCAATATATATTTATTTATTCAAACTGACGCAGCAAAAGCAATTCAAATTTATACCTTTGTAGCTTCTTGTTTTTATGATACCAACCAATCACAATATATTCATATATATATTAATAAATATCGTATTATATATAACCTTTGCCCCCCTGGAAAATTTTCTGGCGGCCTACTCGCCCCATGCTACAACGGATCTGTCAACATTTCAGTGAGTTACAAAGCACTTCATGACTGCAGAGCAATTTAATTCGGATATGAAATCTCCAATCCATCAATTTTTGGTGCAATCTGTGCGTTGAACATTTGGTTAGAAAACTCAGGCTTCCTCGCCCATGTCATTTATGAGTGAAGGAGACGCCGCAGTGTTTTCCAGGAAAATTCTCCAATTTAGGAAAGGAGGAAGTAGCGAAATAAAAAAGCATAAGAGACAAGGTCACGTGAAAATTCCTCTATCTGCGCATATATTGAAGAGAACGAGGAATTATTTATTACCATTAATTACGCGGGTTATCGCACGAGCCTGTTTTTCATTTGAAGACACTCTCGATGCCTCTAGCGAGTACGCATAGCAGAACCTCTAAATGATCATTTCAGCAGCACAGAACATTCCTTAATTGATTATTATCAATTTCACACGTCTCACATGGCTTGTGAGGACTGAGCCGCAAGACTATCTTAATTGTTTTGATCACTTCGTCAACTGAAATACAAAACCTCGAGAGTTGGTTGGTAGAGATAGGAATATAAAGTAGGTACCCACTACATGCTTATTAAGATTCTATCAACGACTATGATATCTCGAGCACGGACAATAGTCACTCGTCGAGCTGATCAAAACATCACATGTTCGGACCCGAGTGGTGTCATTTCTTGTCTCTTTGAACAATTCCACCTTCACCACTCGCCCATCGCAGTTATTTAAACTGCGAATTTGTGTCACATAAGATCAATTTGAAGAGCTCTTTTTACTCATGCATCAAATTGGTTATTGTCTGAGCATTGACATGTGCATGTCGATAAATATACAAATCCTGTGGATAATACAACTCACTACTTCTACGATAGTACGCATAATTTAATCGTGCGATAGGATACACATGTTGAGTACCGTCGAGTGGATTTAGCATGGGAGCTTACGGCAAGATTGAGCCACGCAATCTAAATTTATATTTTTCTCTATATTCTTGGCAAAATATATTTATATCCTTAAGAGATTCGCATTCTTCGCTCACCTAGTTATAACGCTCGAGACACAAACACACTGGTACTTGTTCGCATCGGCTGTTTCGTGATAGCTATGGCTTTTAATCCACCTCTTCGGTAGAACTGGAGCAGCAAGCTTTATACTTGATAAGTAGTATTTTTTGCCTACAATTATAAGCTGCATTTGTGTAGAATACTTTTTATGATCAACTGTAATTTTTCTTTGTTCATCCAAGACAAATTTTATAAATTATTATTTATTATAATATAATATTCATTAATAAATAAAATTATAGATAAGCGAGATTTTTATAAGGATTTCATTACTTTTTACTTGCCAGGTATATCGAAGCACTATAATACAATCTTTGTGACACATCACTCGATTAAGCTAGAAAATAAACTCGCGTGCGGGAAAGTTTGGTTCTATTGAGAGACAACCTGTCTAAAAGTAGTTCGTTCTCCTTAGAGATAATACAGGTCACAAAAGTTAGTCATTTAGAGTTGAACGTTTTTTGCTGTTTTTGAAGATATTTTTTTAGTCCATAGAGCCTTATTATTGATAATATGACGAATAAGTAAAATATATAGGATAACTTAGTATTTAATTAAAGGTATATTTTTTTATAAAATTAACACCCTTATCTGAGCCTATACAATTTTACTAACTCATTGATAATAATTAAAAATACTAATGAGATGAGATCCTTTTTTGCTATTACGTACTGCTACGTTATAAAATATAACTTACTAATGGTTAAATTTAGTTTGAAAAGTTATGCTATAAATACAATAAGGTATATAAGTATACTACTACTACTAGAGCTAATTTTCAAAAAACTTATATTAAAACATATTTAAAATATACTAAATACTTATTATAGTCTGCTATATTATATAAAATTAACAGTGTTAAATTGAGAAGATATTAATAATAAATATCTTAAAATAAATAAGACTAAATATCATAATTTTATAATATATATTTAGTTACGATATATATATATATATATATACATATATATTATTATATATATACTTATATATATATATATTTTTAAATAAATACTCAAATGATACCACAAATGATATACTGAATACTTATATTCTATATTTGCCAAAATGTACGTCAGGCCGCTAGACTCCAGTCAGTACATCAGTATTTTAACCAATTTAAAGGATTGAAAATCATAAATATTAAACTCTTGAAGCCGATCGTTAGGATACGTTCCTCTATTTGCGAATTGCGGAATTGTGAAATTGCGATTTAAATTTTGCCGGAACGCAATTTTGGCAATCTCACTCGCTAAAACGCAATGTTTCGCACTTTTTTTCAAAATTATCGCATATACGGAAATTAAAAGATTCATATTAAATTGAAACGGATAACTGAACCTTATATCCCTTTGATTATATATATTATATTTAATTTATTTATTATATTATATTATATTATATTATTAATTATAATTAATTATATTTGGTAACATTCTTTATCATTAAAGAGTTAACAATAACTTCATATTGAATAAAGTTATTTGTAGAGGTTTATGAATGGTGTAGATAGGATTATTGCCTAAAAATAGGAAAAGGATTAAATTATGTATTAAATTGCATAATTATTAGAATAAATTTTAATTATTACTTATAACTACTTCATACTTCTATTTATATATATATGTGAGAATAATTAAACTAAAATAGGTAGTTTATATATTTATGATGTTTTAAAACTAATAACTAGATAAATTACTACTATTGTTTTAAAATATATGTTGCCGTATATATTAAATTGCGAGAAGGTCCACCATGACCCGGGCCAGGGCCCCGCAATTCTGGAGGCGGCAATTCCTCATAGGGCGGAATATTTTTTAAAAAACTTATATGTTGTATTTGTAGTGTTAATACTCATTAACCTCACTTATATTATTATTAAATACCTACTATTCACTAGAATATAAGGTTGATAAAATAGAAATTATAATCTCATCACTAATAAATTTAAATCACCGAGTTTATATTAACCTAATATATAAGAAAATCTGGATAAATTGTTACTTTATATCCAAATATTTTTTGAGAGTATTATTAATTTTAAATCCTAATTAATATATAAATAATAACAATTCTGAGTTTATTATATATTTATGAGGCAATTATTTATTATTTATTATTATTTATAATTATTAATTATATTTAAAAATTATTAATTAGTATTATTATTTGGTGGAATTAGATATTTCTTTCAGTACTTAATAGAGTTTATAAAAATTTAGAAAATTTTTTTTTATATTGACCAGTGTAATTTTCTTTTCTTATATCATATTTATTCATTTCACCACCAATATTGGTTTCCTAGTACCAAGCTATGATTGTATGATTATAAAGAATTAATAATGTTAAAGATTTTCTCTTAGTTGACTATATATACATTTTAGCCTTTTCATTTTTCTATCTCATCTCTGGTAACTCTCCTTGATATTGTATCTTTCAGTTTTCATGTTGAGAGAGTAGTCAGTGACACTCATACCAACATTAGTTGTTTTTATATTGCCCAGGCCTGACAGTCTACGTGCTCTGGACTGAAGACAATATACATAAGTGCATCCGATTCTGTGATGTACTCTTTAATACAAGATATATAAAGCTCTATACTAATTGATGAATTTTCACGAAGTTCAGTACCAACGAGCATAGTATGATGAATAGTAATCGTCATTGAGAATCTGAGAAATCAACAATTTATTTGGAATTGGCATTGGAGATTTACTCGAGAGAATAGAGAGATCCTGAAGCGGCGCAAAAATACCGAGAGATACACAGACCAGAAGAGAAAAGGAGAAAGATAATGAAGTGGGTTAATCATGAAAATACCAGAGTAGACTCAATATCTCATTATGTTATATACATGAGCGAGACATGAAGTTTTTGGAGCAGTGTGATGATGAGGCTATGCAGATAATGATATTTAGATTATCAGAGAGAATATTGTTGAATTTTAAGCGGATACATTAACAGCGGGAGAGCTGTCAGGTATATACATGATTTTCATATCGCTGCATTAAGAGATAGATTTGTTGAACTAGTATGATGTATTTATATAGTAGTGAGTGGTCTAGTAGACGAATGACCACGAGCGAATAGAACATCAAGGTTCGTGTTTTATGAACCTAATGTCGGTGATGATGCCGCGATATATATAGTGGAAAGTGCCTATGTAGTGCACCAGCTCTACAAGGCGAGACTACTCTGCTAAGAAAAACTCAGAGGATATATATAGAAGATATCGAGAATAAAATATTAAGTAAATTCTAAGGATGGAGGATTGTGAGTAACGTAATAAAAATGTTAGATTACCTATAGCAAAAATCGTGTGTTTATGGGAACGAAACATATTAGATAGAAGATGTTGTGAATACGTGTAACTACCTATATATGATGTCTCTCCTAACAGTCAAGGAGCGCTCGAGTTTCTTTTGTTGGTACCGAGTGTGTACTAACTTAATCTTGGAGGCGGTGTTAAAATACTTCATGATTAATTGTAATATCTTTAGATAGTGTATATTAACGAAGTTTTTTAGAGAAAGCATGGCACATCCTCCTAGCGTATTAAAGGATCTGAACAAGATATGCAAATTCCAGTACTCCTGCATCTAGTATTCGACCTTTGTAACTGTATCTGAGCATAGAAGAGAGGACGATGAGGTATAACCTTTCTAAGGTATGTAGAGTGACATATTCTCATTTCTTCGTCTTCTTCTCCATTAGAACAATGATTTGGTAAAATATTATGGAGAATGCTACAACTCAGAAGAGATATTCTAAGTGTTACATTATATGCAACACGTTCCCTCGTGGGATGATATAACCCACTCATTCTGAGCGTCGAATGCCAACTCGAATATTAAATTGGCTCTGGTCAAGAACATGGAATTTTATTGAACGCTGCGTGGATAATATTCGCAGATTTTGACCTTTTTTTTTACATAAATCACTTACTAATGATAATGTTAAAATTCTGGCAAAGGAAGCATTCTTATTTATCACATGCACTTACGAGAACTTATCCAAAATTCTGGCCTAGAATAGGTAAACACATCACATCAGTATATAACTAGTGACACAGAAATTCACAGGAATATGCAATCATTTATTTTTCATCATCCTTGAAGTCTAGCCTTATTGTAGGTGGAAGAAACGATTGACTAGATGCATAGACTTCAGTATAGAACTTAATTAATTCATCTATGATATTATTGTTTAAAGGAACATGATGTGTCTGTACAAATGGAACGCTTATAGGTGTATTTTTAATTCTTGAATTTAAAATCTCACTTTGTCGTTTATGAGCGTATGTGTAAAGTGACTACAAAACGTGTAAAACCGCTTGACTGAGTTTTTCTCAAGGCAAATGAATTACCGAAATTTAGCATGTTTGATACGGGGAGTCAGAGGCTACTGTATGCATACATGCTGCTAGATGTCAGTTGTAAATGTAATCTAATCTAGGCACCTGCATAACGCCAAATATCTAGCATAATTTCACATACTCCCTGTTAATATGGTGCATCATTTGTTTCCTTTGAGGCTCTAAGTGCGCTCTAACACTCCGCCACACCGCATTTTTAGCACATTGGCTGTGCTTTTCTCTTTTTTGCCTTTGGACTTCAGAATCTATTGTTTAGTAGATTTTTTCTCAAGGCTCTACGCATCGTTTAGGTAGTAGTACTAAGGAATCTTTCGGTTCAAAGAACTCATAACTCATATTGTCAAAAACACTAGAATGTGGGACTATATGGGTTGTCAAGTCTCGAAACATTGTATATGTAGCTTTGTTATATATATATATCTAACATATGGTGCTTTGGAATCTATTTGTTGTGAGAGTGCCTTTAAACTTTGTGTATCTTGAAGATCACGTTGAGAGTTGAGAAAGACTAACGTCTTCACGCGAAAGAGAGAAGGGAAATTTGAAAAAATTTGCGTTGCTGAGTTGAATAGTACTTCTTTTAGTCTGTAATAAATGGGACCCTACTTGAAAGATTTGATTTGTAAATAAAGAAATGCAATTCAAGATTCATGAGGGTGGCCTACCGTTATTAATTTGAACAACTCCCTGTGTAACTTAGTTACTGAAATATATAAGTTCATTAGAAACCTACGAAATAAGTAATAATGCCATAATGTAAAAATTGAAAGAATCATTACAACACAACAAGACTATCCAAGAATGTATTCTAAACTAAGATAGTGAGAAAGCAAGAAAATTATCAAATATCATTCTTCAGCAGCTTCAATACTATATAGATAAACTGCTCCCAACAGAATTTAGTGAGGATAGAAGTTTATTTGCATACGCAGCGAACTTTTTTCAGAAAAGTTTTTATCTATTTGTCAATCATACATCCGAAACCGATCCAGACGACAATCATAAATCAGCTAAATTATTACAAAAAATCTATAAATTACGATTATGTAATGGTATTGTGTGGCATAGTTATTATACATTTAAAATGTTTGCTTTTAGAAGAAAGGTAATGGCAGTAAAACCTTGTCACACTAGAATTAAACAAATATTTATATACCAAAAGCCCTCATGATATATCCCAAAATCGACCTATTAGCATTTAAAATTTACTTTCTATGTACTCCTGCGACAAACTGCTCAGCTGGAAGATCCTTCTCCACACTTAGAAGAGGATAAAAAATGTACCTTTACGTATATCACACGTCACTCAAGATCCCACAGACCGATATTAGTTCAAAACTTTGACTTGTAAGTTGCTATATATGATCAATGTTTCTACCCTAAATATTCTAATAAACGAATTTATGATTTATTTGATCTATAGTTATTTAAATGGCACATATACGAATAATGCGAAACAGAACGAAAACATGTATATGAATCATTAATTTGAACATGTAGAATGTAATATTAATTGCCTAAGTAATATGCTATATATAATACTATATACCCTATATCACCTATATTATTTATATATATAAATTATTCTCTAATATATATTTAAATAAGAGTATACCAGATTATTATAGAAATAAATACGATGCCAGAATTTGTTACCTACTATTTATTTATATGGTAGTATAGTTAAAATATTACTAATATAAATATTAAATCACATTGATTATTATATATACCATACCTATATATAAATATTACTATCATAAAATATAATATTAAAAAGTATTTTTTTCCTATAATTATATAAATATTTATGTTTGGCAAAAATAATTAGCTAATAAATATTAGGATAATTATTTTTTCCATAATCTAGTATATAATGATCTTATTATACTTTATTATATATATATATATTATACTATTATTTCATTATTTCTCTATATTATTATTACATTATAGTAGAGTCTCTATGTATATATCTCATTTATTATATATATATATATATATATAGTATAAATATAGTATCATTTTATTCATTATTATTAATAATCTAATATATACTCACTTTTTATTAAAAATTATAAATTTCTATCCTATTCCCAATTCCTTTTACTACTTTTTTAGCGTCAAAATATAACTATATAATATATATAATATACAACTCAAGGGGCCGCAAATTTTTTTGGCCCTATTGGGCGCTATAGTAGTGCTCACATATCTGTCTGGGCCTGTAATATTACTATCTCACTTCATTACTACCTATATTATATCTTATATATTATACTCCCCATTATAATATATACCCTATAATCTCCTATTCACAGTCTAAATACAATATGATTATATATTCAATCAATTTAACTATACTCAATCATGTTGGTAAACAGTTACTAACACACACGGAACAGGAGGTCGGATCGAAAAAAAAATTTCAACAGGGTGATGTTTCACTCTACCTTTATGTATTCATACATCTATGGATACTTGATGTCTCTCTCTTAATAGAGTCGCAACTTGTATGCGACTACATTCTCGTCTAACCCTTTTTCTTATTATCTTTACTCGTCTATCTTAACCTCACCCCCTAGAACTATGTGGTAGTAAAAACAAAAAGTCATTTCGCCTCTGCTGGCCTCTCGAGGGTATACACATCTATTCTAATTGTACATCCATCAACGAAGCCTACATAGATGAACTATATTCTCTATATCTATTCCGACCTCTCCCACTGCTTCCGCCGAATAGAGCGTCTATAGTATATCTTCGTTTCCATTATCATTATTATCTCAATTCTCATTCTATATACCTCACTTTGTAAATAATTATATCCTCTTCACACTTCTCGTAATCAAAACTCTTCATTCTCTTTTCCCGCAAGTCTTCCCCAAATACCTTTCCAACTACATCACTACGCAATAATACCTCATTCGTCTAGCCATTGATAATTTACTAAACTCAACTAACTACTATACTTTATACTCTACTTATTAAAGAGCATTATATACGAATATCATATATTAAACTAATGATATATACTATAACTACCCTTAACCAATTATATCTTATATTATACGAGGCCAGAGCACTATACTATATGAAACAGTTAGGGCGTACTCATAACACAAATAATGTAGTATAGACTCACTAAGTATTATTAAACTTAAAATAATATAAAATACCTACTAATATCATACAATAAATTGGATATATTTAAAATAGGAATTTGAAAGTATAAGGATCCTTATACAGATTAAATATAAATTGAATTAAGGGATATAAATACAATAAAATAAGCGGTCATAATGGGTTTATTGGCTTCTTTGTGCAGATCGACCTTCAAAAGTTTAGATTATACTTTAATTAAAATTAGTCTTATATTTATATCCTAGATTAACTATAATATATCTAATAATTTACTATATAACAATGTATCCCTGATAACACTAAACAATTATTAATATCTCACACGATATCCATATATACCACTTATATCGATTATACACACTCATATATAATACTACTTACCAATCTACAATATCACATATATATCATCACCTATTTATTATAGATATATTTCATACTCTATAAAATACCATAATTTATACAATTATAATAAATATATATATATTAAATTATTAAATAATATAAATATGAAAATAACAATATATAATAATATTAAAATTATGTATTATTCAGTATAAATTCAATGTATTCTACAAAATTAAATTAATATCTACAAAAAAAGTCAATATAATGGTAAGTATCTAGTTATTTAGATATTTAGTTTTTTAGAAATATGCAAATCACTTAATTAGCTTTAAAGAAATATATGGCATAATAAATCTTAATAGTTTATAAGTTTTTTAGTTTTTATTTAATGTTTTTTCTGAAGAGGCGGTAAAAGAGCATAATTTCATATTAATTTTCAGTTTATTTCTCAAGTTTTTAAAGTATAATCTTCCGCGTGCAGTGTATGTTAATATCAGTATATTTTCTATTTCCGTTTAAATTTTCAAGTTCCAATTTGTATCTCTCACTATTTAAATTTTTTATACTATCTCTGAGTTTCTTTTTATTCATAATTTTTTCAAAATTTTCTCAAAGTTTGATAGCTAAATCTTTCAAAAATTCCTTTTTTACTTTAAACTAAAAAATTTTTTTTTCTCTTTTTTCCTCATAATATTTTATTTAGTTCAGTATTAAGGGTCAATATTCTAGTATATTCTCTCTGTCATTAATTATAATATAATTGATGATTTTATTGATTATTATAATTTCGGTATGATTGAGTATAGTACACCGTATATAGTTATATAATTATATATTTGATACATTAATTTTTTTCTCATTTATTATCCTAAATATAACCCTTTCTAATCTATATATATGGTCATTCCCAGGCATCTTTGGTAAAGAAAATTTGAAGGAAAAATTTAAACAAGAGAATATTTGATTTGCATTTAAAAATTTTGGATCAAAACATTTCTAAATAACAACATTCTATTTTCCCATCTATTTAATAGGCATAAAATAAATCTTCTAGAGTAAATTAGAATGGGATCTCGTTCCTATTTTTAAAATAAATAGTTAGGTGATGGATGATGATTATGGGTCGAATATTTGAATATTATAAGAAAAATTTATACCATAATAATAATATTCACTATCACCACATATTAGCTATAAACTAAATCCAGGTTATATATACTTAACTCACTAAATAATACAATAATTATACTAAGAAATAAAAATATAAAAATATAAACTTATAAAGAAATTAAATACCAGAGAGATGTTACACTTTAATAATGTAATATTATATAGTTAAAACTATAATAGCTACACAGGGGGAGAGAGATGTTCAGACAGCGCGAGAGCGGGTAGGACTAAAGATTCGAGGAGAAATAAAGATAATATGAATATATAATAATAATGATATCATCATTAATATATTAAATTAATTCTCAATTAATAAATTTATTATTTACCTAACAACACTAATATTAACAACATTTACTCATCACTAATAAATTAACTTAATAATTTAATATACTAAATAGTTAAAACTTTTTCCAAATTTATTTTTCTATATGATAAATATAATATATATATAATATTATATATTATCAAAGTATTAAATATTGTAAAGGTAGATAAACAACTGTGTGCGAGTTATGGGGGCTAGAGCCGAAACGTGTGAACAACAGGCAGAGGAGATGGAATCAGATTTTTCCCATATCACCCAGAATAGCGGGATGAGAGGATCGAGATAGATGAAGATCACACAGCGCTGAACTAAATGAACAATATAATACCAAAGAGCGGGGCGGGGGTTAGCGTAGAATAGACCCTCCGTCACAAAGAAGGTTAGTGGAAAAAATAAGTCAACACCGTAGTTCCACCGAGTAAATGACCGAGAGACCCCGACACTCGGTGACATCGTGTTGAGGTATACCCTGGGGAACTATTCTTTAGTTAAACCAGTTTAAAATACTATGAGAATATGCAACACATTTACTACACAACGCTTTTCTATTTATTTTATTAAAAGACTAACTGTATCAAAATAAACCTCTTAAATATAAGCTTTTCTCCTCATATTACTATATTATTAACAATGAGAGCTTTACGAATTTTTTTTGAGCATTTTTTCTTACGCAGGATTCTAAAAAATGTATCCTTTTCCCGTAGAATAGTTGTAGGAAATTATTTGGACCTAACCGATAATATATTATTTATTTTAGTATTACTTCTATTTTTATATTTATTTAAATTACTCTGATATTTTTATGAATGAAAAAAGTGAGACAAAGAAAACAAAACTAGACCTATCTAACCTATATCTCACATAAATTGAACTCTAGTTATGTATGTTATATTTATATTGGCATTCTGTGAGAAATTTAATAAAACAGATTCGTTTTCCTGTTACTGTTTAAAGAATACGGTCAAGCACCATTAAAAGTTAAGCTACGTCCACGGTGGCTAGTCACACAAGCCTAACTAACAACAGTCCATAAATTAAATAATAAGTTTAAACCGCATATTTTTAAAATTCGATGTGGAGTTTTAAAAAAATGCGAAAAGAAGTCCTTTTTTTTAATAAATTATAAAAATGAATAAGGTTTATAGAAGGGAATAAAATGTATTATCCCTCTAAAATAATAAATTTCGGATTAAATTTCCCAAAGCATTTTTTACAAGGTAAGATCTCTGGGATAGCCATAATATCATATATATATATAATATTATATATCATATATATATATATATATATATTATATATATTATAATTATATATATATATATATATATATATATATTTTCATTAATATAATAAATTATACGACATTATATATAAAAATAATAAATAATTATTTCCAAATTAATTTACATTTATATATATTAAAGGTAAGTAGGAAACTAAATATATAATACTATATATAAAATAATCACAAACTTAAATACCATTACCTACCTATATATGTTACAAACCCTGAAAGTTTAACCTTTAAGAGTGAATGTTATAGAAAGGGAAGATATAACTCTTCCTCCCAACCATGAACATTTCTTATTATTACCCTCCAAATCTTGATAACCCAATAATTCCGAACACTCATCATTATTTCCCTCTATCATTTTATTATAATACAAGGGATATCCGACTCCAAATCCTTGGAAGTCAATCATAATAACACAGCTTGATTTTTGGCAATGTTTGGCAAAAGTTTTTAAGAATAAGAAATTTATTCGGGGTCGATTTGGCACGAAACCGTTCTTAAACTGCGTAAGATTTTATCTTATCGATCGTTTCGTAAGCATAAATGCCAAAACGAACCACGGCTCTCAGGTTAACTTTTTACCAATTAGCTCTCTGTGTGTTCCGTTGGCAACCGTATTAAATTTATCTTTACACTCCATAAGTCAATATCACCATCTATAAAGCGCAGAATATAAAACTTAAGGTATCCACCCTCAGGACCTCAAATACAACTCTTAATAAACTAGAAGGTTAAATTTACTTACATGGCTAATATTTTCCAAAAAATACCTATATATTTATGATTCGACACTTTAAGTTCCATACGGATGTAGGTCACAGCTTAGTAATATTCACCAATAAGTTGATCTTCAATAATAATAATAATTGTAGGTATAATAATGTATATTAATAATAATTTCTTATACTCTTAGAATTAAAGCTTAAGGATCACCAAAATAATCTAGTCTGGGAACGTGATAATATAAATAGATATAGAGAATATGAACCCTGCTTACCGTACTTATATATAATCTGCACCACATATAATTACAGAGTAGTGTTTAAAATGTGAGTTTCTTTATCATATAAAATTGAACGTTCTTCACCGTGCAACCGGGGAGAAAAAAAACATCAGGCCTCTTCTTCAATACAACCACGCATGATACAACCTTCTTCCATGAAATATTGAACAAGACTCCTTTGATTAATTGGTGCAGGTCCATATACGTTCCTTCTCATATGACGTCATCAAACCTCAGGATAAAAAGAATTGCGTCATGAGTGGTTTGCCTTCCTATCCTTCTACAGTCGCAGCAGCTCTCCTTTTCCTCCATAACAACTCACCAACCCGCTTTGGTCTCACCAATTATTCATAGTCGTTATTCACATTAAAACTGAAAATAGATTTGGAAAAATCAAATTCAGTAATTTAAAATGTATTAAAAAGTATTAAAAATTGCCTTCAAGAAGTTTCAAAACTAGGGTTCATCCGATTTCTAAAAATTTCCAATTTTTTTAAAATTCGATCTATCTTTGATATTCCTAGAAACAATGTTGCCAAATGTTGTTAATAATGTTACCAGTACAAATGTTTCATTTTTTTATATGCAATAGAGATTTACATATATTACTTCTTTTTATTTTCAAAAAATCAGTAAGGTATCATAAAATCTTGCGGTTTAAGTAGACACAGAATAACACTTTTATAACCTAAACTTAATAGTTCTAAGACATAATTAAAAAAAAAAAAAATGGTAGATTTAATCAAAATTTATTATGAGAGAGGTTTGGCACCATTGTTTTAGTTCTAAGTTTCTTTCATGGGGCTGAAGATAATAAAAAAATGATTAATCCCGAAAAAAAGAATAGATATTTCATCAGAATCCTGTTTTAAACTCTACAGTTTATACTTTATTTATTATCAACATTTTTGTATAATGTTGGCTATAGTGGTGCCATATATAATATATATATGATATAATAAATATATTATTATATATATATATATATATATATATATATTAATTATATATATATAGTATTAATAATATATTAGGGATGGCCGGATAGTGAATCAGCCGGATAGCCGGATATCCGGTTGGAAGTTAACCGGATATCCGGCAGTTTGTTAT